>VYZR01010510.1:18209-35783 GCA_013400675.1 Oxylabes madagascariensis | reverse complement strand
TTTGAGCAAACAAGACAGAAATGAATGACACAGCCCTCCCAGTCACCATGCCTACCCAGAGGAGCACTATGTATTCATTCCGCTTATCTGGATCCAGATGAGCACAGAATGTAATTCCTTCTCTTCCTCAAGCTAAATGAAGATAGATCTTAGATTCCACAATCTCTAAAACAAATGAACATAATACATTCCTGAACTCAAACATATCTCAGAACTTTAATTCGGTTTTATTAATTAGAGAACAGTTCCTAGCTATGCGAATCATTGTTAAATGAAGCTTGCCCTCCATTTGAGACAAACTAAAGCCTGCAGTTTCTACCTACTCATCTCAGTAGCTGAGCTACATGGAACAATGCTGACTGTTCTCCTAAATCCAAATAAGAGGTCCTCTGGAAGAAGAAAATTGCTGCATATTCCTAAATGGCACGTCTGTCACATACAGAACTCAGAAAACTCAAAGTATCCCATGATTTCACGTGCACTCAGAATATGTAAACCCCACAATGGTCAAGCCATTGTATTTTACCCAGTGAGTCCATTTTGTTTTCTTCTATAAGCCTATTGATTAGTCCATTGGCTTTCTCAATGGTGCAGACAGCAACATCCAGAGCTGAGAAACGTCCAGCAGGAGCCATGCTTCCCATGTAGCCTTCAACTCTCACATCCACCTCCTGAAACAGGGCCTGTTTTCCAAGGATACAGAACATCATGCCAAGGTTACAACTCTGAATTTTGACCAATGCCTGCCGGAATCACATAAAAGCCTGCACTCTCCATCTACAATTTCTAGTACTTTTAATGCCAACTAATCAGTTTAAAGATATATCTCATCCAGTTAGTGACACTTCTTTTTTCCACTGTCATTTTTTATTTCCAAAGCAGAAGCCACAGAGTACACATTGCGAGACAGCATACGTAACTGAGTAAAAGATGAGAACCACTGCTTTGTATAAGAAGATTTAATATTAAAAATGTTAGAGAACACACAGTGTAACAGTTTATAATATCAGTGGCTTATGTACAAAGACACCTTCCTCTTGAGAAATTCTAGGCAAAAGCCAAGCATGGAACGCCAAATACAGTGATGACACATCTCACACTGAAAGCCAAGAAACAGTAACAACTTCTCTTCCAGGTCTCCTTACTGCAGTGCCAAAGCTTTGACACACCCCACACAGCATTAACAAAAAATACAAATATTCGGACCTCACAGGTAGGTCACCCTTAGAGTTCAAGTATGTGCAGCTATGGTCAAACCTCATGCCAGGAGCAGCAGAACAGAGCACTGGTAATCCTCCAGTTTTACAAGATTAAAACAAAAATGTCTCTCCATTTTCAACCACTAGAAAGTAGCTTTTGCACTTAGTTTGTAGGATTTCCTAGCAATTTGTAAAGTTAAGATACCATCTCAGTAAATGAACACCCAAACTATATTAACTGCTAGAAACTATAACAAAAATGCCTGCTGGGTTTGGATTTGGTTTTAGTCATTGCCATTACCTAATGGCAACAACATTTGATATGGAAGTCTTTCAAGAAAAAAATATTTATGTCTTGAAGAGTGTTCCCACTATGATTTTATTTTTTAAATAGCTGGGACAAGGAAGCCAAGACATAATCATATTCTGGCAGAAAAAATAATTAGCAAAGTCAAAGTGAAATCAAATGCACAAAATTATGGTGGAATACCCCAAGGAAAGCCAAAATATACTTTTATCCTTAAGATCAACATTTGCACCTTCCCTTTGTACTTTTCCTGACATGATCTTTCATTAGAAACTCCATTTAAATTTTGTGTATTATCAAATTGCTGAATAAATGCAAGTAACAATGTTTTAAAAGTCAAAGCTGAAATAAAATGTTTTAATTGACTCAGTAAAATTTTTCTAAGTTTACCTTTTTGGCTAAAAGTTTCAATTTAGAGTAAATTTTAAATTCTCTACAATTTCTTTTTGAAAAAACTCAGCAATTTTTTTCCCCCAAAATCCATGCTTTTGCATTTCTGTTTAAAAAATGTGATCCAACAACTACTACCCATAAATTTACCCTCCTTGAATGCTACTTACCTGCAGGTAACTTTTCTTCTCCTTGGCCACAGAGACAAAGGGAAGGATGAGAAGAGCTTTCTTACGAGTCTCCAGGACTCGCTTCAAAATAAGCAATTCTGCCACAAGAGTCTTTCCAGCACTGGTAGGAGCTTGAAAAAAAATAAAAAAGGGACGGGGCGGGAGGGAAGTTTAATTCATTTCTAAAGTTTAAAAAATAAATTCAAGGAACAAGCATCACAAATCTAGCATAAAAAGAAGTTACTGGAGAACTTGAGGTGGGACTCTTCAGTTAATGTCTCTCACCCACAACCACATTTGCAGTCACCCCTATAAAGAGTCAAGAAGACTAAAAACCACCTGCCTCTCTTCTAAGTTCTTCATCCTCCCAGTGCTGCTCTAGAACTTTTTTCCCATGAAGGGTAGACACCAAATTGTCATTTCCTACAGATTTCTAGTCCACCAGTCCTACTTCTCCTTCTGCATTACTTCCCCTTCTGCACACACACCCCACACACAATATGTCATGAGAAATGATAAATGGACTGAAAAAAAACTAATAGCAAATAATATTCTCAGAAGTATGTATATCTTCAGTTGTTGTTTACATTCAGTTCCTAGTTGACAGTCTGTAATAAAAAAGAGTCACCATTAACTGACTCCTAATTATCAGTTTCTAAAGGAACTTTAACAGAGAAAATGGGGCAAAAAGTCTCTCTTCACATCTGGAAAGAAGACCATTAAGTCAAGTTTGAGGTACAGCAATGGGACAGATCTTAAGATGTCTTCAGAAGAAGATCTGTACCTTTCTAGCCAGAAAGATCTGCCAGATCCAAATGTTTCAGCACCAATAAGTCCTTGTAAATGGCAGTGGAAAAGTTAGGGGGGGCTGGTTTTGTGAGATGTTCGCATACCTGAGTAAACGAGGTTCTTCCCTTCCAGAACTTGTCCAAGCATCAGGCATTCTGCTTGCCATTCAAACATCTGCACTACTCCTAGACTGTGGTATTTTTCCAGAACTGCTTTGGGAAGACCCCAGCTTGCAAGGAGCAACTTGTCTGCTTGGTCTTCAGGAACATTTACCTGCTGATATTGCCCTTTGGAAGGAGAAAATAAAAATAAAATCTAAAAAGTCAAGTACCATCTTTGCATCTGAGGTCACTTAGGTTATATGCCTAAATGTCAAACTTCTCTGCAAACTCCTGTATAACAAGAAAAGGCAATAAACTATCTGCCCTGTATTTTTCAATATTTTGTGTGGATGGTTCACCATTTTTCTTATCTTCTGACATTTTTTTTTAAATTTTTCCTCCTGTAAGATTTTCCACATTCAATTAATTCCTTCACCAAACTCTTGCCCTGGTATTTGCTTTTGAGACAGAGCAGCCATTATGAAGTACATAGTCAAAGAGAACTTCAGACTGATGAATGTAACAGCATTGCAATGTATTTGCCATCTTGTCCTCACCTACACCATTTCCCTTTTAAGTTACTGCTGCTGAGATTTCAGTAATTCCCACTGATTACAGAACTGCCCAGTGTTTTTTGTTTTACAGATGAATGAAAAACACAACCTAAAGCAAACAAGGAGCTCAAGCTACTCTGTAGAATGTGTCATATTTCAGTTTATTAACAATGATTAACAATGTTTATTAACAACACTGCCAGTTTCTCTAGCTTAATTAAGTTCCTTGGTGATTACTTCTTGTCTTAGTAACCCTAAACAATTTTGTGCTGACTACAGACACTGCCTCCTCCTTCTCCTCCCTTTTTCCAAATCATTAAGAAAACACTAGCTTTTTGTCCCATTCAGGTTTCTGATCCACAGGAATGCCTCCCCTATCACCCATAAATATACAGTTCCTGTAAAAGCATTTTGTGAAAGACCTTGTGAAATTGAGATGAAAACCAACTAATCATGTGTACTGCCTCTACTGTACCCGTTCTTCTACTGGTACATTCAAAAAATTCTGAAAGAAATTTCCCACCATTGTTGGCAGCATAAGGGCAGGCTAGATTAATAATACCAGCCTGCATAAGCAGCCAGCATTTTCTCTCATCACACTAAAAATTTCAACTGCTGCCTTGAGATTAACCCCAATGTAGGCTGTCACTGCTGCATGATCAGTCTCCTCTACACAGCTTTGCTTCACTTTGTATAATCAAAGTACCATAAAATACTAAACAAAAATTTACACACCATTGGGAGAGAACAGAAATATGCTACAAAGCAGAACAGACTTCCCAAGGGGAATTCAGAAGAGACCAGAATTGTCTATCCTAAACTGTGACTGTGGTGGGTTGACCCTGGCTGGACACCAGGTGCTACCCAAAGCTACCCAAAGTCATTCCCCTCCTCAACAGGACAGGAGAGACAAAATACAATCAATGGTTCATGAGTGAAGAAAAGGACAGGGAAAGACCATCCACCAATTACCATCACAGGCAAAACACTTGACTTGGGGAAAATTAATTTATTACTAATCAAATCAGAGTAGGATAATGGGAAAATACAGCAAAATCTTAAAAACACCTACCCCCTAATCCTCTCTTCTTTTCAGGCTCAACTGTATTCCCAATTTTTTCTACTTCCTTCCCCCCAGCAGTACAAGGGGACAGAGAAAGGGAGTTGCAGTCAGTTCATCACACGTCTCTGCCGCTCCTTCCTCCTCGAGGAGAGCTCCTCACACTCCATTCTTGCTCCAGTGTGGGGTCCCTCTCACAAGAGACAGTCCTCCATGAACTTCTCCAATGTGAGTCCTTCCCACAGGCCACAGTTCTTCACAAACTGCTCCAGTTCATGTCCCCCTGGGGTAACAAATCCTGCCAGCAAATCTACTGCAGTGTAGGCTCCTCCCCACAGGTCCTGCCAGGAGCCTGATTAAATGGCTTCCCACAGGGCCACAGCCACCTTCAGACAACCACTCACTCCAGCATGGGGCTCTCCACGGGCTGCAGGTGGATCTCTGCTCCCCCATGGACCTCCATGGGCTGCAGGTGGATGACAGCCTGCCTCACCATGGTCTGCACCACAGGCTGCAGGTGAATCTCTGCTCTGGCACCTGAAGGACCTCCTCCCACTCCTTCTTCACTGACCTTGGTGTCTGCAGGCTGTTTCCATCACACATTCTTACTCCTCCAGCTGCAGTTGCCATTGCACAGGCTTTTTTCCCCCCTTCTTAAATACAGTAGCACCCAGAGGTGCTACTGCCATTGCTGATGGCCTTGGCCAGTGGCAGGTCCCCCTTGGATCTGGCTGGCATTGGCTCTGTCTGACATAGGGGAAACTTCTGGCAGCTTCTCAGAGAAGCCACCAGAAGCTTACAGTCCCCTCCTCGCCATGCAAATCAAATACAGTGACTAATATGGCAGAATTAGGATTCAGAAACATTAAAAACCCTACGTGATGGGACCTCAAGCTTTTTCCCTAGTGTTAAAACAAACAAATTTCATGTAAAAAAGATGGCATGAGTAAAGGATTACGTGATTCGGCTGTTTGAAGAATATCTTTACATTAGAACTGAATATGTGTTTGAAAACTTGTGGCTTAGAGATCTATATACAGAAGTATACCTGCAACACTAACCCTTTTTTTATTTACTAAAACAATGCTAAGAAACAGTCAAAATTAGGAGGATACAAATTGTTGGTTAAAAGCATTAGGTATTCGATTTCTCAGAAGGAAAACCATTCCGAGTGTGGGGCCAGGTAAACACAAGAGTGCTGCTTACTGAATCGTCTTTAGGAAGCTAACTGTGGAAAATGTACATTGCTCTATTCCATTTGCAGAAATTGACAAAATTGTATCTTGCACAGCATAATCACATCAGTAAGAAGATGTGACATGACTGGAGAAGAGATCGAGAGATGTAAACGCTTTAAAAAGTTACAGAAAAATCACAAAAGAGATGAAACTGCAAGATGCTTTGTAAATATCTTGATTTAAGATGTTGAATACAATCTCGATGCTGTATACATCTTGATTTCTCTCTTGATTCAAGAGCACAATAAGCTGGTAATATGTATGTATGGCATCTAGAAGCATCACTTCATGGCTCCATCTGGCAGCAGGAGCACTTGATACGACACCTTGCCACAAGATGTTTAAACAAAATCCTGTATATTGCATACAGAAATATATTGTGTATACTTCTTCTGTATTCTACATGTATTGATCAGTTTCACAACGGAGGTAAACAAACCTTGCCTGGTACACCAAGGAGAACGGACTACACCGATCGTTGTGTTATGGCAGCACCTAGAGGCCAAACCGAGCATAAGGCCCACTGTTACACGACACACACAGTGCCCCCACCTCGGAACTGTGCACAGAATACGCATTTTCTTATTTTCTTCCTCGACTGCACAATGAGGAAATCCTTCTAACACCACCCTGCTAACACCAGCACGTACCCCGGCTGCAGCCGCTGCCCCTGGGGGAAAGGAGGGGGCGAAGCGCGGCCCGAGCGCTCCGCATTCCGCCAAGGCCCCTCTCTCTCCGGTGAGGCTCGCAGGGTCCCCGGCCCCTTCCAGCATCGCCCGCTGCCCCCGGGGCAGCCCCGCTCCCCCTGGCCCAGCACGCCCCGACCCGCCGCGCCGCACACCGCGGGGAAGGCGGCGAGGGAAAGAAGGGGAATGGGAGAGAAGGGCAGCGATCTCCCGCGCCGGTACCTGCCGAGCCGCTGCGGCGCAGGGAGAGGTCGAGGCCGGGCGGGGGGCTCAGCACAGCGCGGCGGGGAGCGGCGGGCCCGGGCGGCACGGCCCGCCCCGGCCTGCGGGAGCTGCCGCCGCCGAGCCCCGAGGCTGAGGCGGCTCCGCTCGGGGTGAGGCCGGCGCCGCCGCCATCTTCCCGCCCCGCCATTCAAACCCAGCCCCGCCCCGGCCGGCGGGAGGGCGGCCTCGGGCCGGGAGCGGCGGGGGCCGGGAGCGGGCGGGAGCCGGGAGCGGGCGTTCCGCAGCAGCAAACCGGGCACCCCGGCACCCCCGAGGCGTGCGGCCACCGCAGGGTAGGCGTTGTCCTTGTAAAAACACCGGTCTTTGCTCAGGCAGCGCTCCGAGCGTGCGGTACGCGTGCTGGACCCGTGCTGGAGCGGTGAAAGGCTGAGATAATTAATGCAGGGTCTGCTTCAACAACGCAAGGCTTGCTTACCTTGCCGAGCTGAAGCAACAGGAGTCGGCACAAAGGACAAACAGCCTCGGTTGCTGTTTCTAATGTCTCTGACGCCGAAATAGCTGTTTCAGATTCTAAAAGACCAGGACTGGTTTTACCTCTCCTCAGCAACGTGAATGTGAGAAGCAGTTCTACGAAAATTCTGCAGTACCCGAAAAATCCACTTCTTTGTCCATCACCCACAGAAATGTGAAGAAGCATTTATATAAAAAAAATAAGGCTTTTCTAAGTTGTTTTTAATTTCAACTGAAGAAAACATACTGATCTTTCCAAAAATAAGGACAGCAAAGGGTGAGCACTGAAAACAGGAGTATGAATACAAGCAGTTATTTCCTTCTGGACACCACTGCTTTATTTTGGGTGACATAAACACACACACCCCACTGCAGAAAAGCTCTCCATGTTCTGTATCTCTCCTCAGAGAAATGGATCACAGCTTAGGAGGCTGACTTCACATGAAGCAGGACCAGTGCTCATCATTTCAAACACATATACGCAGAAATTTCTGACCCCTGAAGAAGAGCATGTGCTCTCATTCCCATCATTAAATCTTAAAATTAAATGGAAGCAAATCTTTAAGAATACTGCTGTCATTTCACACAATTATATCTGAGTAAGTGTAAAGGATGGTCTGATGGAAGAGTCAATGTATTTTAATTACCTTTAAAGCGGGCAGCTCATTGTTCAAGTTTACAAAACCAGATGCTAACAGTAGGCTCTTCTGAGTTTCAAAGCCCAAGCACCAGACAAATACAACACACACTTTTTTCCTAAAGCAATTATTTTATTGAATTGACACTGGGAGAATGTATCCACACTGCTACTCTGTTGACCAAAAGTTAGACACATGAAAGGGAAGAGATGCATACTGACATCTTCTTGCTAAAGACTCCTCACTGCAGGAAACGATTCTCACTGCGGACTAACCGTTTCCTGTATTAGTACTGAAAAAATATTGAAGAAAATAAGTTAGTAAAGATTTCTACTTAGTAACAATATATATTTTCATTATGCCAGAAAAAGACCAGAATAAGCAGTGCTGATATTTAAAATGCTCACAGCATAAACATGTTTCACTTCAACATGTAGTTTTACAACTGAAGTATGAAATCTATTACTTCCTCATCACTTCATGTCCTCCTTATATCTTTGAAAGAGCTATTTAAAATATTAAAGGAGACATTTATCTTCATTCTACTCTTCTTTTTTTTTAAGGGGGAAAAGACAGGTTTTGCTATCTGAAATTTTTAGTTCATTAAAAATAGTTTACAAAACTTGAGGACAGACCTACTTTGCCGAAGTAGGAAAAAGAGCTAACTAGCAACCAATCGAAGAATTTGGTTCCGTAAGTATGTGCACAGCTGATTCATCAAGTCTCTGTTCTGTCCTTCAACCCAGTGCATTTCCACTACTACATCATTTCCTTCTTTCTTCACATTCATTAAACACTTGAAGAGAAAACCCCCACTAGTTTCTTTAGGGCTTTGCTCTTTTTCCACTGTCAGATTGCTAGCTTCCTCTGAAGGGCAGGGTTCCTCCTTCACATCACCAGAACCTTTCCCAAGTGATGTTTCTCCCTGCTTTGCTTCCATCTCCTCTTCATTCACAGGATCACTGCGTTCTTCTTTGGCAGTAGATTCCTCTGGTTGCTCATCTCCTACCGTCATCTGGACATCCTCATCAGGTGCCATAAAGCCCATTTCAGAGTCTTCAGCCTTGGGGTTTTCACAGTCCGAGTTGTTGCTCACACTCTTCTGGCTGTTCTTTTCCTCCTCCATTGCTTGCAGAATATCTTCAGAAGCTCGAGGAAGTTCTCGTAATTGTCTTACTCTCTCTCGTTTCTTTCTCCTCAAATGAATCCAGGAGTTTTCAATGGCAGTCACAAAGAGGCTAATTTCATCTTTTCCACATGGAACACGTTTATGCTGAACCTATTGCAGAAAACAGAATTTCATACAATCCTCTCACAGTTATGCTTTCAATTAGGATGTTGTTTTAACATCTAATACTTCATACTGTACCTTCAGGTCAGTGAGAATCTTCTCTACCCAGGCTCTAACCACAGCAATAGCTTCTACAGCATCCCAGCCCATAGCTGCAGCTTTGATGGACAACTCTTTGACTGTAGAAGCCAAAACCATGAACGTAATTGGTTTTCGTGGTTTTTCTAATTTTCTTCTTTTAGAGGGAGGTGACTAGAAGAAGAAAGAAAGAGAAGAATTACAAGGCTATGCAGTATTAGTGGGGTGACTTTTGTACTCAGAAGACTGTGATTCCACGAGACATGAGGATTAAGATTGTAACACAAGGCACTAAGCATCATTCATATGGCCCGTGCTCCACTTCACCCCCAGGAGTTTCAGACTCAAACCAGCTAACAGGATCATGCACTTTATGCTAGCCTGATGGACAGAGGGAGTTTATCTTCAGGTATTAGGCAAAAAGCTTCATTGGTTCCTTCAAACAATGAGCTCTCCATGAGCTGAGAATGGGTGGCTGCTCTTGGGAATAGAGGCCAACTGCCAATATCCACGTTTTGATCCAAGTGCAATGAACGTTTACTTGCATCTTCCTTAGGATTGGTTATTGTCTATACCTATATTCAAATATACAAACATCCAGATCCAAAAAAGCAACTGGCTCACATTTCAGGTGAACAAGCTCCACTTACATTCATGTAGGCAAGTCTGAGTTAGACGTGGTCATACCTATTTGGTAACAGAATCCACACGTTAAATTAAAACTGAGTTCTCCGAGGGAAGTATAAATTCAAATCCAGCCCCAACAGCGTATTTTTATTACTACTAAACTGCTATTTGAGGTATGTTGCAAATTATCCTTATTTTCAATGAAACCCACAGGAAGTTCCTACAATGGCTTCCTTTTTCCACCCTCAACAAGGGTCACTCATGAATCACATGTCACAGACTGGTAGCCATCTAAGAAATTCCACTGTCCATACAGCCCAGCACATCCAATACTCCAGTCTGAAGAAGAACAGTTTGTATCACAGCAGTTATAGCTCATTAGCCCCTTCCTCAAGTAAGAGGCACAGAAAATCACAAGCAAACCAGAATTAAGCTACTTACAGGTACTTGCACATCATCATAGAAACTCCAGGCCAGTGCCCATCTCATGGTGCGTCCCTGGCAGAACTCAGTATGAGTGACTTTAGGAACCTATGCAAAGAAGCAATACATTATTTCAGATTAATAAACAGCATTGTTTTACTGCACACATTTTCAAACAAAGCATATTTTCTCATTACACAAATGGAGATTCTTTCTGACATGGCTCAGAGGACCCTCTCTCATTTCTCTCCCTTTACTAAGACTGAGGTGCAACAATTCAAGGACTGAGAAGAAAATGAGAGATATTTTGTGTCTAGTTCAGCATCTGCTTTTGGTAATTCATCTTTCTGGCAATTTATTTCACCATACATTCTCTTTCCTTCCACTGAATACAAGGACAAATGTCACAATTATTCTCTTTGTGTGGGAATTAGTGAAGAGTATGCTTCCTCCAGAAAGCCATCCAAAAGTCCTTTGCACAGCCCTCCTTAATGAGAATAGTAGCACAAGGTTCCATTTTACTTCGTGCCAGAATTGAACGCAAACAGAATAACACTGCCACTTAAATCATGTTATTATTTCTTTTATCAACCAAATTGCTAGATTTCATGTGAGCTAAGAGAAAAGAAAGCTAGATTTTTTTTTTTACTGCAGCCTTGTTAAGACTATTTTAAAGTAGAAACCCTGAATCCTCTTAGAAGGAAGATATGCTCCAACATATGCTGAAGACAAAACTTTGGAGACAATATTTGCTACTGATCTGTCAGTTTTGAACCTACAATAGTTAAACCTCAATTGTTTCCCTAACAAGGAATTGCAGTTCCTTTTTGTAATAAAAAATAATTCAGCAATAATTACCCACATGCATCGAAGCATACTATATTCTGTACAGAACACAGGCAGGCTATATATGGACTCTATGCAAACTCACCCCCTGGATTCGAAGTTCTTCTTTCAGTGGTGCTAAACTGCATTTCTTCCCCAACATGCAACTGTACCACCTGCAAAGCACACATTAAAAAAAGAGTTTTACAAAGAGAGATCAACTGAGAATAGCAGCTATCAATAAGAACTACTTGGATCAGAAAGCTGCAAAAACAATACGAAATTAAAAACCAAAACAACAACAAAAAAAATCACACTTAACCAGAGTCACTAGGACATAGTACAACAAAATTCGGAACTGAAGGTCCAAAGACAGACTGGACAGGGAAATCTTTTTGAGCTTTTAAGAAATATTTTAGAAGTATTTCAGAAACAACATGTGAGCAAGGAGGAATCTTGTTTCAAAGAGTGACTTCAGTTCTGGGGAAGATGTTACACCTTACAAGAATTTGTTTCAACTTCTCTACTTTCTTTGGAGAATCAGAACAAAAAGGAATAACTAGCTATTGGACAGTAATCGTGCTCAAAAGCAGACATAATGACTATCACTTGTGCTCACTCATATCTTATCCAAGTTTCCATGATGTAACCAGAATTTCATGAGGAAAAAATCAGGGAAAAAAAGGAAAAAAAGTTATTTTCCTAGTTCTAGTGAAGCTTATGGTTCCACCCAGCTCCACATCTTCAGAATCTCCTGAACATTACTTTAGATGAAGCTCTGTTCTTCATCTAAATTATTATTTGAGCCTTACAATCCCATCTTCCACATTTTTTGATGACTAGATCCAAAAAAGCTTATTCATAAATATAACATATTGAAGTACAAAACTTAAGATTTCCCAGTTATCAAGGGAAAGTTTTGCCCAACACTGGGAGAGTGAAAGCCTTATAGTCAGAAAACTGAAGATGTGCCATCTGTTTCAAAATAAGGTCAAAAGAAGGTGTCACTATGTTTTTTATTGCCGCTTATGCTCACCCAAGACAGCATTCAGTACAAGTGTCCTTTAGCAGGCAAAGCTGCGAGTTACCAAAATTCAGCCAGGGAAAATTTAGGTGATCAACAAATAACTTGTCAATGTCATAAAACCTCTTCCATCCCAAAAGTCTTCAAGAATGAACCCTGATCTATCTTATCAGATACATGTGCTAATTTCGCTGCAAGCTACAAGTGCCACTTGTACAGGCTTTTTTCGTCTTCTGCCTTTAAATACCTCCAGCAATAACTTCTAATTGCTGCTCAGGAACAATTGGATGTGTAAGTATCATCTGAGCAGCTATCACTGGACCATAGCTACTAAAAATAACATTTTTGCATGACTTCTGCCAAAGATGAAGGTAAAAGGTGTCAGTTTGGGTTTTTTTAACTGGAACAAAACACTTACCGTAACCTCTTTTTAAGTTGGAGACTATCATGAATAATTCTTTTGACAAATTCTAGTTCTCCTCCCTCAGCCATGATTTCTGTGATCCCTCCAGTATTGACAGAGCTGGGAGGAGGACGCCGTGGATTTCGAGAATTAACTCCCTGTGTTAAAAAACAAAAACATCTGACATGAACATTTAATGAAATGTTATGCTGCTTTGTACACTGCTTCCTATCTTAATCTTCAGTGGGTAGCAAGCACCACGACCTCTACTTATCCTCCCCCCACCAGAACCATGGACAACAAAGATCCATTCCAAATAAACATACCTGAATGAATTCCCTACAATCTCAAACCTAGGTAAACTACTTGTCACATTAGGATTCTACTAAGATGAAATATGTAGTTCCAACACATTTAAGATATGCTAAGTGCATCTATGTAATTACAATCTGTAGTGTTTAATTACATCTTAAACCTTCTTTTCTACTGCCCTGCATTATACATTTCTGACTACATTCAGTGGGTACTGCAAGACTTCTATGATACTGTCTACATGACTAAGGAAATGAAAAATACAGTAAAGCAAAATTCCAGGAACTAATTCCTCTGTACCACTGTTATGCAGCAGGCACCTGATTTCAGATTTACTAGCTGTCTACTTTCCAAACTCATTTTTTCAGACAGTAAGAACTTGTGAAAGAATGCTACAGCTCATGCTCCACTTTAGGAGGGGTAACCGTTAAGTTTTCAGAACTCCTTTAGGGGCTTAGGGGATGGGGAGGGAGAAAACTTAAATGCTATTTCATGATGATTTGGGATTTTCCACTCACCTTGCCCAAGCCAAGACGTTAAATTGTTGCTACCTTCCCACTGACTACTGAAGTACATACAACATACAGTTTGTTACCTTACCTTAGCTTCCAACTGGTTGGCAAAAAACGGGGGGTTGCACATGCAGAAATCATAAATAATCTCAGATTCTTCTTTCAGTGCATCCATTAGAAGAGTCTTCTGTGGTACCTTAACCACTGTTAGAAAAAGTGAATTCGGTCAGTAAGGAACTTCATATTTTACTTAACATGCTGTATATATTATACATGGTATAAAACCTGTACTTTCTAAACAATGTTTTCTACAAAAGAGATGTGACAAATATCACCATGCAAAGAAGGATTTCAGGTCAAGGATTAGCATACAAACAGCCTGTATGTTTATACATAGCAGCAGAATCACATGAATTTGTTTAAAACAAGGACTGCCTGAGTTATACCAAGTTCTCCAACACAACCACAAATGTACTTTAAGCCCTTACAGCTACAGGTACTAAAGCCTCACGTGAGGCCTGTTCCTTTGCTAGGTGCTTTTCCAGTATACTGAAAACACCACCACACCACTAAAAATCAGTGGCAGCAGAGACAGAAAACTCTCATTGTTCTCCACATCAAGTTCTGGATCTTCAAGACTGACATGGACAACAGACTAAGATATGTTGTTCAAATGGATGCTTCCAGAAGTTTTTATTCAGAGCTCATAAATGGACCTAATTTTTACTACACTGAGTTCCTACAGAAAATTTTCCAAGCTCATTCCCAGACCAAGTCTGGCACACTGCCTCTGGTACCGTAGGCAGTGCCAGGACTTCATTCAAGAAGTGAGGATGAAGAACTCTCTTTCCAAGATACACCTTTGTGGCAGTGTCATGCAATTACCCAAGGGGAGCATTCCAGGTCTCCTACCAGCAGAAACAGTCCGAGCACTAAGAAATACTTCAGTAACAGACAAGAAATACAGAGATAAAAACACCCCAGGGTGAAGTTTAACTTTCAGATTTTCGTAAGGAAGAGTATTTCTCTATCCACACATCCCATGCAAGACAGGGCAGCTTTCTGGCTTAAACATACACTGACTTTAGTCAATATTCTGCTCCAGTAAAAATGATGGAGCCTGTATTTGGAAGGAATACACATTCTGATATGCCACTGAGCACGGCAAAAATATGTCACAACATTTGTATACTACTAAATACCTTATTGCATTGTACCTTTTATAAGATCAGACAAGTTATTCTGTTCCACATTCTTCTTGGCATAATTGAAGCACATGTCATCCACTTCTGTTGCAAGGAAATACCAGCCATTCAAAGTTGCTCCAAGTAATGGGTATATACAGGATGCCCCTGTCCCTGCAGAATTGAAAATCCATGAAAAAGGCAAAGTAAGTACTGGTGTTATATGCAGTCTGGCTGTTAACTATGTACTTATTACACCAAAAAGAACTTCAAGAAAATGCTAATTATTGATCATCTACTACTCAATTCTTTAGTCAGTTTTCATAATCTGAAAAATAGCATTGTCAAATACGCACTTTTAATAAAAGAAAGAATAATAAATAAATTTGGTAGTAAACCATCAACTTTGGTTTAAGCAACTTTGGTTTATTTTTCTTCTGTATGACAATGGTTAATTTATATAAAGGAAGCCAAATGCATTCTGGCTTTACTAAAACAAAAACCCTACCACAAATAAATTTTTTTTCTGCATTTTTCTATCATCTAGCACAAATAATATACTTTGATGCATATAACCACAAAAAAAAAATCTGTTCCACCAGACTGTCTTTCTCTAATGTCCAAAACTATCAAAGAAACGTTAAGTGTCAATCAAGATATTCAAAAAGAGAGACAGACAGATAAAAACTTGGTAAAAAGAGAGATGCTAGCACAAAATAATGATGGCATACCTAGGCTATCAAATTATCAATGACAACCAAATTTAGGATTAAAGGGAATGGATACAAGAAAAGCGAAAGATATCCCGCCACCACCACAAAACTGGAGTTTAGACATGTATTTAGAATCTGTTACACTGACTTATTGAAACATCAATAACTTCATCTGTCACTACACAACAGCAAGGGGTTACTTCTAGCACTTCTGTCAAGTCCCTCTTGGATGACTTACTGCTTTTCCACAGCGGAAACATCAAAGCTCATGCAAACTCAAACTGAAGAATTTGCAGTATGTGGAGGACTTAGAGGATGTGTCTCTTCTACCCAGCCACCTACTATGATAAAGTTCATAGAAATCATTTTCAAAAATGAAAACTAACATCAAATGCCTAGAAGCTGTCTAAAAAATTCCAAAGTTACTAGAAGAAAGCTGCTGTGGACACACCATGTGATGATGCAAACCTGCTATCCAGCACAACTCCAGCTAAAAATACAAGTAAATTTCAGGAAAACAAAAAAAATCCATTACAAAAAGTCATGCTAGCAAATGCCAAGAAAAGTAAAATCTGGCACAGTAATAGAGATTACTGAACCCCAGCTTTGAGGAATTCAGTAACTTCAAAGTTTTGATGTCAAGCATTAAAACAGATTAGAAAGGAAATTCCAACTTCTCTCAACTTCATTGTAAGTTTTCTTCGGCACAAAACAGTCTTTGAAATCGAGCCTCTGAAACCGTAAAGGAAGGTTCTATTGACAAAATGAAAGATGTGAACTAAATTCAAATGTACGATCACTAGTGCCTTTTAAATAATTCATACAGAATAACCAAAGATTGGGAATCCAAATGCCAATTTTATTATTTGTGTGTGGAAGCTCTTAAGGAGCTTAGCATTTTTTTATTTCTAATGAAAACCAAACTACGGCCATCAGTGTACATCTTATAAATTCGCATCTCTGCTGTTTACATTTACCTGCTGCCTAACCTAGGTAGTATCCTGATACTACCCAATAATCCAGACTGAAAGTGGACAATATCGTCCATCTGCTGATGCTTGGTCCAACTTAAAAGACATTTTGTTCTCAGCAATAAAAAAGAAATTTTTGATCATCTACAACCAAAACACAGCTTAGCTAGCTTTTGCCCTGGTTTATAATTCAGCCTCTTTTACAATTCAGCTCACAAATATAACTGCATCGAAGTAAATTTTTTAAAAATTTGAAATTTAAAAAGGATAGATCATTCACCTGCCAAATACACCTATAACAACATGAAAAAAAATGTTATTAAGTGGAAATACTGCTACGCAGCTCACAAACTCTCTGGTGCAGACATCCAAAAGCAAAAATAAATTAGCAACAAAACACAATTCGCCAGTTAGAATACTGAGAAGAGACACTTTTTAGTTCCTCTAGAATGACATTTTTGCCTGCATTTCTAGAAGCACCGTTTTTGTACACGACACAAAGCTGCATTCAAGTGAGTTCAAGGCCTTGGAGAGCCACATAATTGCGTGCCATGACTGTTCCTGCCCACCCAGAAGGCACAACAAACACCTGTGGAGCTCAGATTGCTTTCCACCACAGCGAGCACACATCAGATCTCTTTGTTTCTCAAACTTGACGTTTTCCTGCGGATGCGCAACAAATTGTATCGGCTGCTGTCGCCGATGGTAAATAAGGATTTAAACGTTTAGCTTTGCCACGCACCTATGTCAATGCCTCGTCTCAGGGTTTGCTTCTCAGCATCCCGGTGGCCGATGAGATCCTCCACCCAGTGGATGTAGTTCAGCCTCAAAGGGACGGTGGGAATGAGCCTCTCCACGGGGATGTCGATGGTCAGCCCGAAATCCTCCTTCAGCAGGGTGCACGTCAGAGCCCTCACGGCCTCGGGATCCTTGAAGTTCAGGCTGAAAGGCACAGGCAGAGCTTTCAGGGGTGCCGGGGCGGACACGCGCGGGCACCCACCCGCCCCCCCGGCCCGGCCGTACCTCACCCTGCCCGCCAGGGTGGTCTGCACGTGCTGCTGGAACTCGGGGTACTTGCCAGCCAGGTAGGCGAAGTCGGGCGGCTTGTCCTTGTAGCGGTTGCGGGCGTGCATGGACTTGTTGAGGGCCATGGCGGGCCGGGATGTGCCGGGATGTGCCGGGAGCGGCGGGAGCGCGGCGCGGGATCACGGCCGCACCCCCGCGCGCCGGCCGGGCCCACTCCCGGCGCACACCGCGGCCCCGCGGGCCGTACCAAGGCGCGGCGGGCCGCGGGGGGGGCAGCCGAGCGCCGCTCCGCTCGGACCGGCGCCCGCCGCCGCGGGG
>VYZR01010510.1:0-17817 GCA_013400675.1 Oxylabes madagascariensis | reverse complement strand
ACAAAACAAAAAACCACAAAATCATCCTCAATTAAAATAGGATGTAGGCATAGCAAAACAAAGCCTCAAACTGGGAATTAAAACTGACTTCAGTTCCTGGCTTTGTCACTGACTGTCAGGAACTTCCAAGTTTTACGTAGGAAACTTTCAAGTGGAATAGGAGTAGTCCTTCCTTATTTAACATGGTGCTTTGGTTCCTCAGACAAAAACATGTAAGATTAACATTAAAGTATAACCTATTATTATTCTTTTATTTAAAGATATTTTCCTGTTTAAAAGGCAGATACAAATCCAAATGACTCATTGTATATTGTTTAAAAATTCACTCTAAATGTGCTGGCATTCATATTCTTGAATATCTGAGAAGACCTACAACTGGATTTCATTTCAGTCCTACTTCCTGCCCTCAGCTAGCTTCTTCTGACGTGAGGTCAGCTAAGTTTTACACACCAAAGTACATAAAATTTGGATTTTTTTTTTAAATACACAAGACCACCAAGCTACCCACTCTTGACACTTCTGTAAGTTATTCCCCTTCCTCTGCCCCCAGCCACAGTAACAGAAAAGAAGCTGATATGAGCAAAACCAGAACAGAGGTAAAAATATTCACTTTAATTCAGAACATTTAGTGTATTTACAACAGAAAATTTCTCTCTGGTCGAGGGATTAGAGACTGAAAAAATCCATACTACAAACAGGTGGACAACCTGCACCCAGTGCAGGCTAATTGATTTTTTTTCTACATCTGGTTCACCCAGGGTAATTCCAGTGAGAAAGTGAAGGGGAGAGCCTGGAGATGGCACTGAATGGCTCCCACAGCCAAGCAGCAATCACAGAACACAGTCCAGGAAGTAGTGTGAAATTATTCAACAGTTGCTAAAATATCTATCCAGACACGTACACAGTCCCATTTGCAGTCAGATTCATTAAATCATCCATATGTAGATAAGCAGGTAGACACAAGCCTACCGACCTGTGTGCAAGCACACATTTGCAGAGGTGCTCACACTACCTATGCTCATGCACAGGTACCACCTCACCCAGGCAGATGCACACACTCCTTGCCACCCTGCACTTGAACAAACACACAGGCAGGTGTTTTGTTAATGCTAACTTACATGGTTTCTAGATACAGGAAAAAAAAAAAAAACTTGAAAAAGAAGCACCAACCCTCTCATCTGACTCTCTGGCTTGGAATCCTTACTCCTCTGGAACCTGAGGGAAACGGTGTGGAAAGGATAATGTCCTGTTTCTCGCAGAGAGAGAACCAGTTCTGAATCTCCAGGAGTCTTTTGCTACAGCGATACGCACTAGTTGCTACTGGTTGACACCGAGAGGGGGCAATCCTCTCCTGCTCCCAGAAACAGGCACATCCTCCCACCACTTCCTCTGAGTCAGATTTAGCAATCAAAAGGCTGCAATATGAGCCACTTCAACTGGTTGATCTCGCAGAAAAAAAGAACTGCAAGAAGTGAGTACTTTAGCATCTGAACAGTCAGCTTAACCAAAGCACCCTACAGGTTTACCCACCACATGATGTGTGGAGCACCTGTTTCAGCAACAACTTGTCCATAGAAGCTGATCTATGATCAACTCAGAGCTCCTATTTGCATCTTGGTTAGAGTCCACACACCACTTCCTCTATGAGGTGCTTTCCCTCCTTGGGAAAGGAGGTGTTGCAGAGGCCTGCCATGGCTTAAAGGTGTTGAACTACATGGTGGTTAAGAAGCAAACCTCAGCCTTCCTCCAGCACAATCTGCTGCTATCTCCAACAAAACCAGCTTACGAGTGTTACAAAGATGGAGAGATATGTGGAAAGAAAGAGAGGTATGATCCCCTCTTAATAGTCAAAGGCAGCTAAAGCAGAAATAGATTAAAGATGGTTGTGGAGGCTGCAAGGTTGAGGAGAGTTCTGGTTTAGCAAAGCTTCTTGAACAGCGTCACTGCAGCCACTGAGCTCCATCTGGTTGAGGACACAGCTGATGTGCTCCACAGTGGCAGCACGGCCCATCTGCAGTTTCCACAGTCGGAGCATTTCGTACTGGGCGTCTCGCAAGCGCCGGTGCTCCAGCTCAATCCGCTCCAGGTCGCAGTCACTCAGGCCCAGGCGCCGCACAAACTCCTTCCACCGAGATGGCGGCACGTGATCCACCACAGTGTACAGAATAGCAGGGTCTGTGAAGAGAGAGGGAAAACTCTGAGAAGGAAGATTCTTCGACCTCAAGAAGAATGTGAATAATCCAGGGCTGGAGGTTGCCTTGATATCTTGCATTGCCCCCTCTTGTTCAGGTCTTCTCCAGTTCTCCAGAGTATTCACACAGACTTGTGTGATGCCCAGACTTTCTCTTATCCCACCAAATGTAATGAGAATGTTTCCATATGCTCTTGTATAAGGTTATGAGCAGAGTCAAGCACATTTGCTTAGGGCCTTGCTGCCATACATTCTTGAAAAATAATGAATTATTGAAATTTTTCTGGGTCACTACCCCAGAGGTATTAAGACTGACAGCATGTCAACACATGTGACAATCCATTTTGCCCGTAGGGAAAAGGGACAACAGAAAGGCCTTTGCACAGATATTTAGCATATACAGACTCACAGGCTCTGGGCATGCTTCTGCCTTTTTACTGTGCCATGCATGGGTACACATCCAGGTCACGTACTCTGGGTAAGCTCTGTCCAGCATACTCCTAGCTGCATCTGCATAATTGGGTTCTCGTTTGACTGGGGAAGGAGAGAAGGATGGAGGAGTTGAACTTACTGTCCGGAAGCTGTGTCTTCCTGGCAGGTCTGACACAGTCTGGTAACTCATGTGAACTCTGTGGCAAAGGTGCAGGTGATAGGGTTGCATTTAGTGGCAATTCTGTTTCCTTCTTGGACTCGGGAAGAAGGTTTGAAATTTCATTTCTTTTTTCCTCAACCTGAAAGACACATTACATAGTCCAGAATCACCCACAGCAGCACAATACACCTGTCTCCTGTGAGTAACCACTAGCTTTATATGCTAAAATTTATCCAAGGTAGGTAGGGAGTGGGTGCTGAGATTTTACTTCTTCCTACATGCCTTGTTTCAACAGAAAACAGCTAACATTTCTTTCCAGCAGAACCCAAAGAGTTTAACTTTCTTTTGGCACCATAATACGGTAGTCTGGAAAAAAATATCTCTTTACACAATCAAATAAGGCTGGCACCCAAAATTACCACCATTCTAGAAGCTCCACATGCCACCTTTCCCATCAGCCTCCTCTGTAAGGCTGTGGAAACCCCACCTCAGCTGCTGCCTGGGCCCTCTTATTTGCAGAGTTACCTTGGACCTGAGAGAATACTGTGAAGCAGCACTGAGAGGCTTGTGGAGTCAAGATCTGAAGTAAAATTAATTAAATCCTCCAAGCTTGGGGTACACAGAGAGAAAAGGGGATTAAAAACCAACTGTCTGAACAAAATGCATCCAGAAAAAAAAAAAGCAAAAATCCAGGAGTTTGAAAATCATCCTCTAGAAGAGGGGAAGTAAAGTGTTACTGGCTCCACCCTCTACAGGAAAACACTTCCAAGTTAAACAGCCCTATTACTCAGCTCACTTGAAAATACAAAGCCTGAAATCAGCCCATAGGGAAAAGTATTACTCAGGATCCTAGGCTACCATATTTAAAAGTGGAAGGTAAACTCTTACACCCATCATCTTGCTCACCTCTGGTACCGGCTCCTTGGTTGTCTGTGGCAAAGGAACTTCAAAGAAAGAAAGAAAAAAAAAGAAAGCAGAAATTATTTTCACTTCCTCTCGTCCCAGAAAAAACAGGAAAGCAGCTACTCAACAATCCTGCCCTCAAAAATGTTTTATAGCAAAATCCACGTCCCAGAAATAAGCTCACATGCACTTCCAGTCACAGCTACGGGCCCAGATGCAGAACTGTAACAAGAGCCTTGGCTGTTTAGTTCTTGTGCTACTCTGGCCTTGCAGCAGAGCAGAGTAAGGGGTGATCCCACTTTGTCCCTCACACGTGCACACACAAAAACTCACAGAAAATGGTGTCTGTCCCAATCAATATCACTGCACATGCCACTGTACTCACCACAGGAGTAGAAAGACGACACTATCCTATTTTTCTGGACCAGCTTCCCTACTCTATGTGCAACGCAGAGGATAGAGATAACTCCAAATACTGCAACAAGGGTGCCAAGTACAAGGTTTCCATCTGGACAAAAGGAGGAGAGCAAATGCATGAGTGACTAAGAAAGGAGGAGATAAGTGCTAGAGGAAGAACAGCAAGTGAAGATTTGCAAATGGTAGGGAGAAAAAGGATGATGTTCTGACAAAGTGGAAAATATAACCCTTTACAAAAGGCATTAACAGAACAACATCCCATAATGAAAAGATTCCACTGCCCTTCAGTCCCCTGAGTACTCACTGAGCCCAGATGAAGTTGGTGAGGTAGCGACTGGGGTCGGGCACCGCAAGCAGTCTTCTCCAGTGCAGCTGAAAGAGCGAATCAGAGAGGTGAGCACACATGCAATGAAACTCTAGCCATTTGCAACCATCCTAATTAACAGAGAAGTCAAGATGAGCCTGCAAAGCAGAGCCATGCAGTGTGACTAGTGACTTTGGGTTCGTAGTGGGCTGATGCCTACGTGGAGGAGACTGGGGGTGGCAGAGGTGAAAACCTACAAGCCCCAGAAAGGCAATTAGAATATTGTAAAGTTATGTCTAGATAAAAAGAGTCGTGAGAAGAATTTCCTCCTCCTGTGGAGCTCCTGCTGTCTCTCCTACCCAGTGGTGGGGCATACAGAGTAAAAAAGCTCACCTGTTGCAAGGCTTGCAAATATTACTACGTGACCGGAAGAACTGAGGCTTACACCTGCAAATTGCATCTTTGTTCTTTGAACCTGTAGAGGAAAAAAAACAGAAACTGTTGCCATAATCTGGACAGAGAAGAAAACAAAAGGAAAAAATCCACTCCAAGATGAATGAGAGATTATCCTTTTTTAAGCCTGGAAAACTGCTACTGAAGAAGAAATAAAGGATTTGATCTACATATAAAAACAGAGTTGGGGGAGGATAAAAGTAATAAAGAGTGTCACTGTCCTGAAGGTGGGCACCTCTATAGAGGCTTGGGAAGGGGCATAATTACAGAGCAGCTGAAATTAGTGTAATGCATAAAAAGCAGTAAAAGTCACCAAGTTCAAGCATGACAGGAAGGGGAAACCACATTAGTCAGGCCAAGATGAGGGAGAAGTGGTCCCTGAGCAGCTGGGACTGGTGAGGAAGTCAGTTCAGGGCAGGGAGAAATCACTTCAAGTCATGGGACACATAAGCACTCTTCTGATATTGTGAGTGGAAGGGGTAAGAAAAGAAAGAACTATTGCTTCTAAGCAAGTCACAGGAGAGAGCCTGAGTAAAATAGGTGTGGGGAGGATCAGGCAAGAACAGTGATGGAAGGACATCAAATTGCATGAGAGGAGAGGAAAATGTACTAGAACAAGAAGCATGCATTCTGTGGCGAGTGAGGGATGGGAATAAAACACTTCTACATCAGCCAAGAGGGAAGGAAGCTGCTCAAGGACAGCGTGCAATGATGATCCTTGAGGAGAGGCTTAAGTGTGGAAACACTTAAGTGTGACAAGATGATTGAGCACTAGAGGGAACACGTTCACCAGTGAAACAGCAAAACCTCATACTGTCCCAGGGTAAGATATGGGAAAGGGATCAGGAGCAGCATACTTTGCAAAGAAGAGAAGATTGCTTTAAGACAAGATAGGGTGTGGGAGCAGCTGGATTGGAAGCACGGGCCTGCTGGATGATTAAAGAGCAATGACTAAATTAATTGTAATTGTATCTTTTGTACAGGTCATGACCAGCTGACTAAGATATTCAGAGGGGAGTATGTGTCCTTGGGCTGGAAGACAGCCACTAACGAATGTACGTACGTGCGGACTTGGAAGACCAGTGGGCGTGTGAATAGTGTGTGGTGTGTGATGTCTTGTTTGGCTGCACAGTCGGATCCACCTGTGCAACCTTCTAAAAGTAGGAAATAAAAACCTTCTAAACCAAGGAAATAAAGTCAGTCAGTGTTGCATCCAATACTGACTCGTGCTTTCTCAGTCATCGCATGAAAAGAAGACATTTAAGGGACATAGAAAGAACTAGACTACATGCAGCAGTGTTTGTTTAAGATCTCTGATTCCTGACTGGAGATGAGGCACCTTGGGACAGCTAACACGAGTTCTTCTCCCAGACACCAGCATCATCCCAAGGTAATCCCAATGCCACTGGGTATAGTTCAGCATTATTAGCAGCTCTTTACTTTCCAACACTGCACAGAACACTGTGGTCGTTCAGCAACTGACTGACAAGCAGTTCAGCTGAGCACTGGGACCAGAGGTATTGTCATCCATTGTACTCAAAGTGCTTCCAGCAGTTGCTAGGGGAAATGCAGTGAGCATCAGGAGAAAGACAAACAAGGCAAGGGGAAACCTGCTCTAGAACATAAAGACCTTGCTTCAGGACAGGCAAGACAGAGGCACCAAAATTAAGTAGAAAGTAGCTCCTCACAACAGATAAAACCAAGAAACCATTCAAGGACAAGAAGCAGATATGATAGGAAACAGGGACTGAAGCCAGAGCAGACAAAAAATAGCATCCTTTCTGGGGAAAGAGGGCAGAGTTGTTCCAAAACTACCATCCTTTCAGTGCAAGGCACTGCAGCACATCAGAAAGTCTGCCCTACCACAGTACATCTGCACTGGAGGCATATCCATTCCATACTCACAGCTGACAAGAATCCCATCGTCACACGAGCTGCAGTTCCTACACTGGAAGAATTCAGACTCGGAATCAATCTGATACTGATTCTTCTGACAGCCACATACAGTATCTTGCTTTGGGGTGCAGGGGGTCTCTACTACCTGCTGGAGTTCTGAGGAAAGAAAGGAAAAATGATTACTCCAGCTTCTTCCTTCACCTTCAACTGAGATGCATTGTTATGATGGTAGGTATTGTTATCCTCTAATTTTCATAGAAAAAGGCCAGAAAGGCCTGCAAACTGTATCTCAGACTGTACTAATTTGGTAACCCTTTTTCCTGCTGTCCCCAGTCTGTCCCTATACACTGTCTTACCCATTCAACTGCTTATTTTTCCAAGCTCCCTTGCTCACCTTGCCATCCCCTCCAGCCCTCATCCAGCATCATTTTCCTCAGATCCTGCAGATCTGACAGTAACTCACCCGTACGGCAGCGTGTGCATCGGAAGCATTTAGACATGGTGTTATCAACAGCTGTGAATGTGCCGCTGGCACACGGAAGACAGACAGTTGCCTGGTCAGGCCCATCACAGTCTTTTGCCTTGTAGGTACCTGCAAGAAAATAGTTTAACAGAGTTCTGACAGGAAGGCAAATGTGTTGTCTTAGGGAGGACAGCAGTCACTGGTTCCTCAAAGAAACCCTGGAGTTGATGGCGTAAGGACCAAGTAGGCTTCCTCTTACCAGTGTGAATGACACTGACAGCCATAAGAGGAGAAAAGGAATAGGAATAAATAAAAGGAGTAAGAATTTATCTGGGTAGGGACAGGTACCAAGCAAAGGGAGAGCTGATGAGCTGTAGGAGAGAGACAGTTTGAGAGTGCAGGACAGGGAAATGCCTCCAAGGTGAAAGTCACTGCAACTGTATTTATTTTGTGTACCTGCATGACACCTCATGCAGCAGTGGGTCTTTCTGGGGTGCAGATACTGTCCCAGTTGACACTGCGTCTGTTTCTTTTCTCTCCTCAAAGGGTTAGAGGGGTCTCTTCCATCCAAAACTACCCGACGGACTTGCAGTCTATATGGCACTGGAGTAATTTCTACAGATTCCTTTGTCAACACACAGGCAAACATTAGAATAACCTGTAAATAGAGAGGGAGGGAGGGAGAGGAGAGAAACAAGGTGAGAAAACATTATATCCTCCTGCAGACTGCACCTCTGACTTCAGCACTTAGAATTAAACCGTATCATCAGTTCAGATTACTTGGCTAATTCTGGTAATGGGATCTTCCATTGGCAAATGTGTGTGGGGAGATGATTTACAAAAACAAACCCCAACAAACCAATGCCTGCCATCTGTGATATTAATATACCGTTCAATGGCCTCTACAGCAAACTGGTTGTATACAAAACAAATATTTTTCATGCCATGCACTTTATACATGGAATTCCTTGAAAATGCTGCAGCTTGCATAAAAATTACACAAGAGCAAAGAAATGTTTTTATTAAGGAAGGCAGTAAGGCTGTCCATGTAGAAACAGTTCTACAGAGAAAAATGCACCCAGTACTTGCAGTTCCACTGAATAAATACACAAGATGTGAAGTTTGGAATAAGATGGCAAAGGAGGATCTCACTGCCTGCAAAGTACAGAAAATCTTCCAAAACACCTCCTGAGCAAGTCAGACCTAGAAATATGGGAAAGTTCGGTTTTTGAGATCTCCCCACGTCAAATGTACATTCTTCCTCTTAAACTGCAGCTGTTAACAATCAGCCCGTACAGTTTGACACAAAAATGCGCAGTTGCTTCTTTTTTTAACTCCGTTAAGATTTGATTTCTATTTTTCCACTTGAAAGTTACTGTTATCATGCCAATCTTAACAGAAATATTAAGATTGGCATGACTGCTATATGACTGTAAGAGAGTGTGACTTTGTACACCCACACACACACGAACCAAGAGTTAAAAGCACAGCCTGTACCAATAATGAAGGATGCCGTTCCCTGGACACTGTTTTCAGGACACTATTCCCAGCACTGAAATTGAGAAATATACTGTTTATATAATGGCCAAAAGGTCTCCACTCTGCTAAGACCACAGCAAAAATGACTCATCAGCAAAAGATCCTGTACCAGAAGGATGGTTACAAGATTGCAGCATATCACAAACACAACTCCATTGCCTGTTGGCCCAACAGAAAAACAGACCTTGGGCATGCATTTCAAACATTCAGATAAAGAAAAAGCATACAACAAAAAAGTTTTAAAAATCCCAACAAAACAAAACCAGATAAAAACTTGGCCCAAGATTCATGAAACCTGAAGTCAGCAAGTTTCTACAGCAAAGACCCATCCCATACCAACCAATGACTCCTGAGGAGTATGAAAGATTTGTCCAAAAACTACTTTATAGTACCATGAAAAAGTCCAGCAGCATGATGAAGACTTGACAACCTGCATCCCTTGTCATCCTCTTTACACACAAGTGATCCTGGTATCATCCAGGATCTGGACATGCATGTGTTGATGCTTTCTGAGTATGTTACAGATGTACCAATGAACTCTTTGTATCAGATCATGAATGACGAAAATCAGCTAGTTTTTTTGCAAATGAACACCGCCCTGCCAATATAATCTCACACAAAGTTCTACTACACTACCTTCCCTCTAATTGTAATGTTTTCCCAGCTTTTATCCCAGTTTTTTGAAAGTATTTTTTGAAGATGCCCAGCAGTACAAGCACAGCTTCAGAGTTCTTTTCTTTTCTTTTTTTTTTTTTCACAGCTAGGAGAGTTACAGCAAAAACAAAGTAAACCAATAAGGGCAAACCACAGTGCTGATACCAATTTTGTGGTAACAAGCTTAACAAAAGATACATAGAATGAAATGGCTATGACAGCCCTACACTGTCCCATTTCTCTTTCAGAATTAAAGCCTTAGGGGAGAAAGGTACATACATAAAAGCAACTTAAAACCTCAGGAAGGATGGAGTTTGCAAGTCTGACAAAGCTAAAACTTTGTTTTTAAGAGAGCTGTGACATTTTCAATAGACCAGATGCTAAAATGGTGAACAGGAAAAAAGAGAACCACATATTTAAATAGATATCATTTCAGACTTAATTAGTTGACCACAGAAGAATTGTAAGCACTCCAACAACTCCTCAGCGAAACTAAAAATTGTTTCAGCAGCTGACATTACAAGATTTATTGCTTGCAGGAAAATGGATAAAAGATCCTTCACACAGATGGTCTGACACACAGTAACAATAAAAACATCCTGGTTCTCTAGCTAGTGATTAATCCCCTGATATGAGAATATAAAGTCAGCCCGTAAGTCACACAAGTCAGCAACAGAAAGAAGATGAAAGCATCAAAGATTAAACCAAAAATACAGAGAAAATTGGACAGATACACCTTCAAAGCCAAAAGAAAACAGAAGTGCTTTTAATTTTTCAGATTAAGTGAAAGGATGTCATCAAAGCAGAGTTAGCACATTATGGACCACAATCTGAGGAGCAGAGTCACAGTCCACAAGTGACTCACACCCCAATGACTCGGCCATCCAGCAAAATCATTCAAATGTTGGAAAAAAAAAACAAAAACAACAAAAACACCGCCGTCTTAAGCAGCTCCCCAAGCCACTCAGCAATACACTGATTTATACCAATGAGCAACTTCATCAAATTCAGGTAATACATGAAATTAGAATAGAATTAGAATTAGAATAGTCTGTTCTGTTTCAGGTGGAAGGCACGTAAGAACTGTAACAACCATGTTACAAACATGGACTACAGAACTGATCAAAATCCTCAGCGAAACCAACCTAAGAGGATATGAAGGTGATCACATGGCAACCACTTGGTAGTGAAAGAGTGACCCAATGAAGAGTGAGAAGACCCCATAAAAAATGCTTTTGATCCAGACTGTCGCTTGAGGCACAGGGAGTTTAGATCATAAGGATGCTCATGGATTTCTTTGTTGGGGGTCCCTCTTTGGAGGCACCTGGCTTAAGCTACTGTGTAACACAGCTGATTTGTACCAATATATCTGTCTGATGGAGACGAAGGCCTGATTTTAAAAAATTCTTTAGCAGTTTCCTTCCTCTGGACACATTCAAGGACCTTCAAATCCTTGAAGTGTGAGGCTCCGAACTGCTCCTGGCACTGCGGGTGAGGCTGCAGCAGCTCTGAGCACAGCGGATGATGCCCCCTCTGCCCGGCTGTGCTGCCGTCTTTGGTGCCCCCAGGACACGGTTTCTGCCCTCTGGGCTGCCCGGGCACACCCTGCTGGCTCTCACGGAGCTGCTGCCACCAGCACCCCCAGGGCCCTCCCTGCAGGGCGCTCCCCGGACACCCCCTCACAGTTTAGATTTGTGCCCGGCGGTAACTCTGTCCCCAGAGTCAGGATCCAGCATCTGGACTTGTTCGATTTCATTCCAATAATCATTGCTCAATGCTCCTATTTACCTAGAATAAATACACTGAACAGAACTGGCGCTAGAATTGAGCCCTGAGGAACAGTACTGATCATCAGCCACTAGCCAGATTTAGCTCCGTTCACCAAGCACTGAAGCCTCAAGTCATTGATAAGAGCTTGCCAAGGCAAAGTTTAGAGGTCTTCTGCAAGTGAAATAAGCTGAATTTCCATTGTTAGACATACAGCATACTCCACCTGCCAGTATAAAAAAAAAAAAACAGTACCCACTAAGCAACTTCACAGAGACCATGTGTATTACTTAAGCCAAGTGATAATTCAAACCACAATGTGATGCACACCACTGATTCATACCTACTTACTCATTTCAGTGAGCAGGGACTAGCCAGGGAAAACAGAGTCAGCAGAAACTCTAGGATTTACTTCTGAAACTGCTGCAGGAATAACCAAAATATGGCAGAATGCTGCTTCCCTAAAACACTCCAGCCCTCCGGGTGAGAGCTGTGTTCCCTGCACATTCTCCTCACACGTAAGGCAACCCTAGTTCCTTCCCATGCATCATGCCAGCACTTACTGCCCGGCACTTCACCTACAATGAAAAAAGGCACAGCACAAGCCCAAAAGCTCTTCTATGCAAGGTTTTGTCAGCTGAGACAGGCGTCAGGAGCCTTTCCAGAATTTTTACACTCAAATATTCTTGAATTACTGCCACCACTACCATTTGCACCCTTGTTCCCGCTTCTACTTCACCAGGCCATGCACAGAGAACTGCAAGTAAGGTGATACCTCCCCAGAGTAAGGCAAAGGAAGAAATGAAAGGCAAAAATAAAAGTGAAGAACAGAGGAAAATGCCAGAAAGATGGGTGAGAGGGTGGAAACAAGGGACATTTGAGAGCAGTGTTCTCAGGACAAGGAGACATAAAGCACAGTACCTGAAACAGAGGGACTGCACAGAGAAGTGCAGCATGTCAGGGCTGTCCCATATGATCACCTTACGAGGCTGAGAAATACCAAATTCCTCAGGATGAATGGCTGCAGCCCTGCTGTGACCTGCCAGGCTCCTTGCCTGCAGGGGGAAGGATGGTGGGAGCAGGTACAGTGACACACAGGTCATTTTGCTATCTTTAATACTGTGGCTTCAATACTGCTTGAAAAAACAGTACACCACACTAGTAGTTACAACTATCGATATTCTGTTGTAAATAATTATGAATTAAAGTATTTTAGTCTCAGCATTATCATCATCAATGAAACAAATATTTTATTCATATCAATACATTTAGTGTGTCATCCTTAACCCTCGGGACCAAGTTGCACAAGATTTCATTGTAATAACTTAACCAACCGCTTTTCTCAAAAAAGGCTTCCATTTTGCAAATTCCATTTTTAAACTAATTAACTACCTCCAAATAAGAGGCAGTGTGAGTCATTAGAGTGTCTCAAAATATTTTGTAACAGCAAGTTACCTTGGCTTAAGAATCCAGCATGATACATGCCCCATGCACAAGTATTCTAAATATGAATCATCTGTCAGCCTTTTTAATGAGTCATAAAATTAGTCAGCTTGGAGGCTTGGACAAAAACCAGTATCTTTCTCCGACTAATGAGCCACCAAAGAAATCAGCGTACAGGATTGACCTTTATGTTCTTTGTCTGGTTCAGCCATTTCCAAAAGCTCTTTGAGGTTTGCATTTGTTTTAGTTTGCTATACAAAGATGAAAGGGAAACCAGAAGTTCTGCTTTATACATTGAGAAATGTGCATTAAAGCAACATTTACAGGAAGTTTTTGTCATTGCTCACTAAAGTCTGGCAAGGACAAAACAAGGCTACAAGAACTACTAGTATAAATAATCCTCCATTTTATGAAGATCAGATGAAAGAAGGCTGTATTTCAGGCCTTGTCTAAAATCAGGAGACTAGTAATAACTTTTGATACAATGAAGAAAGGCCTTAGAAATCTTAACTCAAAAACGAGAGAAAACTGATTATCTGTAAAGATTGTGGACTTCATATCATAAAATATCATAAAGTATATAAAGTTAGAAGGCTTTATTTCATATTAGTAGAGATTAAGAAAATAATGGAGAAGTCAGTAGGTGATAACAACCATCAGAAAATTTCTTTGGAAGTTTTCCCTCCAAGGACACTGTGGTGAACACTGTGTCAGAGTGCCACGTTCACTGACCCTCGACACCCCAGCACTTTCCCTGCCTGTGTCCAGGGCTGAGTTGGACTGTGCTGCTGTACAGCCTCACATCAGAGCACTGATGGACCAGGAGCCATGGGAAGGCTCAGTGAGGTCCTTACTTTTCCATCCTGAAATGGTTTTCAGCTGGGCATAAACCCTCAGCCCCTGCCCACGCTGTGCCACGGACCTGCTCATGCCCCTTGTCAGTGACTCACTAGGTGAATTTTTAAGTCAGGTAATTGTCCAATGCCAAGTCCTACTCATTGGAATAGATATATTCCTATTTGGTTTAATAGAGAAATGCAGTGACATTGCTTTGAGATGTGCTTTTCACTGTCGGGTTCCTAAGAGCATAACACAAAGATACGTGTTAGCAAAGGAAGCACTCAGCTATCCAGGGATTACGAAAGATGACACGAGGCATCTGCCCCAAATACAAACAAAGCCTCTTTGTGATGACTAAAGAAAACGGGTAAGAAAGAGCAAAATGATAACACTGGGTTTACCACAAATAATACTGCTAATGCAGAAAATTGATTACTTAAAGAAAAGGGAAAGGCATCCAAACTGACAGTACTGGTTATCTGGGAGAACAGAAACTGCCATGTAAGTGTACTTAGCACATAATATAAATGTTTCCTTTGGCTAGAAGTAGTTAGTCCTGAAAATAGAAACTAAAATTAGATCAATAAGCAGTAAAAGTTCAATTGATCTGATTGGAGAAAACAACCAGAAACGTAATCAAATGCTATGAATTATTAGGAAAAATTTGAGAATAAAACCAAGAGTTTTGTTATGACAATATATGAAGGATTGAATCTGGACTGTAGTTCTGGTCCCCAATCTTAAGAATATAAATTAACCCAGATATATATAATACAAAGAAAAGTAAAAAGGACCATCATTGGTACAGACTGACTGCCACAAAAGGAATGATAAAATATACCAGTCTACAAAAGAGAAACTTGAGCCAAGGACACTGTAACAGGCTCAAAGTCATGAATGCCAAAGAGAAGGTGAACTGGGATAAGTGTTCTCTGTCTTCTCCAACACAAGAACTAAAAGGCATCACGTAAGACAAACAGCAGAGAGGTTCAAAACAAACACAGGGAGGTACTTTTACAGCGAACAAGTAGCTGCGGTGTGGGACTCCCTGAGAGAGCGCTGGCTCTGCCAGAAGCCTGTCCTGGTTCCAAAATTGATCACCACACCCATCAGCAGAAGGAAGAAAAACACGTACAGGGATCCAAAATATGAAGACGCCATTTCATCTTCAAAATTCCTACAGTCCCAGCCCACTGGAAGCCAGTAAAGTATTCTTATTTTTCATTGCTGTACACTTGCCTTGCTCCAAAACCCTTGGCAGACACCTGTGACTGGTCACTACTGGAAACAGGCTGGTGGCCCAACAGTTCTTTCTTACAGTGCACTTGGTGGCCTGGTTTTCAATTTTTATGTAACATAGCTTCTAACTTCAGAGTGGCAGTTTCTTCCTTTATTTTGAAAAGAAATCAGTGCCAGAAGTACCCTTACGGGTATTTTGTCTTTTTTCTTCATAAAACGGAATTTTCTTTAATAAATGAAACTTCCATTAGATTTTTTTTTTTTAATGAGACAGAAAACACCCTGGCCTCAGTGAAGACCAATGCCATTTTGTCCACTGTAAAAGTTAGGAGTGCATGGGGAAAGTGCAGAGAACATGAAAATTATTTTAAGGACAGGCAGAAAGAGTGAATGCATGGAAATAGACTACAGGAAATTTTGAAGAATCACAGGAAACATACAAGAATCAGAGGAGTAGAAGGGAGGCCAAGAAAGGCTATGAGAGCAAACAGGATGGTATGCAAAGTAAATGACAGATGGAAGGGCAGGCAACAGAGTGAGACCTGTAACTCTGGGAAAAACAAAAGGAAGAATATGATTTTATTGAAAAGATAAATCATTATCTGTAGGGAGTGGAGTGTTACTGACAACTTGAAATGATACACAAATAGGAAGGGGAAAGCATCTTCAAAAAGCAATCCCACTGAAGGACACTTCCTCCAGTAACTTATTTAACTGAAGATAATATAATGAATTTGGGGAATCCAACAGGTTTTTCTCTTTTTTTGCCAACTGAATGAATAACATCACATAGAGTATCTAATTTACATCAAAATGTGTGCACCTCTGTTCTTAAAGCAGAAGTAAACTTTCCAGGTTTGCTAACTGCTTTGAAGCCTGTCCATAAGTCAATGGTTTAGGTATCCTACCTGGGTCCCAAGATGGTAAGTGATCCACAGCTAGAGTCAAGGTATTCTCTCTCCTCAGTTCTAGCTGTCTTGTCCTGCAACTGCAAGCCTAAAGCCTATTACCGTGTTTCCAAACCTTTCAAGCGGTAAAAAAAAAAACCCCAAGACCAAATCCAAACCCTTCTGGAAGGTAGCTTTGCACATGTTGCAACTTTCTGACCGCAAATTAACAACTAACCCAACACTACAATTCCAGCGCAGCCAAGTGCAAGTGTGCATTAACGAGGATGCTGAGGTATTTAAGGATAAACAGTTTGACCTTCTAACCTCTACAGCAGAATTTATAGCCATGTCATGATGCTGAGTGACACCACTCCATCGTCCCAGCTTTACCACACATCTGCTGATACTGGATAGCCATTCACTGATGCTAGATAGCCTCTGGCAATGAGGTTATTCATAAAACTCTCCGCTTTCTTTTACAACTTTTTCGCCCGCAAAATCACAACGGGCAGCTTAAAAGTCTTGCCCTACGAAGCCCGGGATGGGCAAAGAAGATCTACCGGCAAAGCTGAACTTGCTCTTATACAAATCCCGTGGTTTTGGGCGTAGCTACAACCCAACCCACTAATCTTTGTTAGAACGTCCGCAGAGTGGCATTTGTGTGCGGCGGGCCGCACAGCAAAGCGGAGACGGCTCGTCCCCGGCCCCCGCACAGCGGCGGCGGGAGCCAAGCGGCTCTGTTCCCGGCCCGGGCGGCCCCGATCGCGGTCCGGGCTGCTCCCATCCCGGCCCGGGCTGCTCCGATCCCGGCCCAGGCGGCTCGGTGCCCCGGCGAGCCCCGGCGCCCGGACCGCCCCGCGCGTTAACGGCCGCGCCGCGGGCTCCAGGGAATCCACCGCCGTTCCTGTAAGCCCAGACGCCTTTTCCCTGAGTCAGGGATAATTCCCGGAAACGGCGCCGGAGCCCTCGGTGCCCAGCGGAGGGCGGCGAGCGCGGCGGTGCCGCTGCCCCGCGGGCACGGGCGGATGGCGCGGCTCGGCTGCCCGACCCGCTACCGCCGCTCCTGCCGCTCCGGCGCCGGCACCAGCNCCCCCCTGCCGCCCCGGCGCCGGCACCAGCCTCCCCCGCGACGACGACCGCCCGCCTCGCCCTCCCGCAGACTCCCCGAGCCCTGCCCCGCTGCCGTCCGCCCCGGCATGGGGCTGCCGAGAGCGCAGCCCCAGCCCCCCGGCGAGGGCGAGCAGAAAGCGCGCTGCCCGCAGACCGGCAGCCATGGGGAGCCCGACGGCGGCCAGGAGGGTCGAGGAGAGCCCGGGCCCGAAAGCTCGGCGGCGGACACCGCTGTGCGGACCCGCGGCGGGCTGCAGATCCGCGGGAGCGGAGCCGTCGCCGGGCGAGGCGGGGTCCCGGCGGAGCGGGGCCGTGCTCCGCCGGGAGCGGCGGAGTCCCCACCGTGACTTACCGTCCCCAGCGAGGAGCGGGGCAGCGCCGGGCCGCGCATGGCTCCGCGGCCCGCTACATCCCCGTGGCAGGGTCCCCCAGGTCCAGAGGAAGCCGCCCCAGCCGTACCCAGCGCCGGCCGGAGCAGCGCGGAGAGTGACTACCCCGTCTCCAACTTCCTGGCAGCGGCAGCAGGAAAGAGAGCGGCGAGCGGGAGGCGGCCCGGAGCCGCGCCGAGCCCCGCCCGCCCTCCGCCGAGCGAGGAACGGCGCCGGCGGTATTCCTTAAAAACCCAGACCGACAATCCGAAGAAAAGCAACGGGTGGTGCATCGAGTGGCTAGAGCTGCTAGAAAACACACGGGGAAGGAGTCAGAGCAGGTCAACTGAAATCTTAAAGTTCTTGACGCAGGGGTGTTTCACTCTTCAGCTGTACTTTCCACGTGAAAATTAACCATGTACTTGTAAGAAAAAGACTTTTTGCATCTTAACTGCCTTAACTTTAAAGAAAGGCATTTGTCAGCCACGATCAGCATTTTTAGAGTCTATATGACCATCCTGTAGTTTTTAATTTAAAACACACATTTTCTTGTATGCTCCAATGAACCGGCTGTACAGATAGTGCAAATATAAGCAAAACCAACATGACATTCTGTGTAAGCCCTGCTTCATTTAATATATCCTCTTAGCATGTTTGAAAAACAAAAATACAGCTAGGAATGAGTAGCTAAATGATAAAGAACTCCCCTTCATTTGTTGCCCATTAAGACTTCCCCTTGCTTTCTGCA
>VYZR01010496.1:14434-24839 GCA_013400675.1 Oxylabes madagascariensis | reverse complement strand
GTATTTAATGGGAAGAGTAAAAATGTGGATCTAAAGAAAATCTGTGTTTTTAATTGGTCTCAATAAAATACTGAGTTCTAATTCTGAAGGCTGTTTACAAATAGCATTAACTAAAAAGTAGCAGGAGACTTCACAATAGTTTTCAGTCAAATGCACCATCAATACCTTTTCAAATAAGCATATTATGCATCACAAGAGACATCAATGGTACATCTATATTAGGGTGGCCACTATATGCGTGTGTGTAAATGTGTATGGGGATGCTGTATACAGATATTCATACACACAGATGTGTGGACTGGCCATTGTGCTGTTGTGTTTATGGGATGCTTAGCACCCAAAAGAGACAAGTGCAGACAGGAACAGCAAATTAGTTGCATCTTTTGTACAAAGAGAAGAATCAACACTTGAGGAGTGCTGTGCTTCATGAAACAATAGCTATATCTATCCCTACCTATATCTATTACTCCTCTTGTCACTCTGCCTTTACTTGGTTTGGCATTGTGCACGAACACTTTCTACTCCACAGTGTGTGGCCCAGTCACTCCTGGAATGGTATTTGCTCCAACTCTGATGACAGCTCTTTGAAATACCGTTCTCCCTGCTCAAAGTAAAACGTTGCAGCAGATTGCAATAGAAATGCCCTAACTCTAAGCTAGAGTTTGCTGGTGTTTGCTAAGCAATTTTAAGCATGCTAAGCTTTCTAGCCTCTTTACAGTCTAAGTAAGAACTTTATTGTCTCTCCTCTCTAGAGCACCCTTCTATGTGAAGAAAAGCAAGCCTAAGATACTTCATGGCCTTCCTGCCATCATGAAAAATACTACTGGCAGGTATTTAGTACTATAAACCCTGCCTGCTATATTTAATTTGCTTTAGTAATTACAGGTCTAAATTAATCATTGCCAAAAATCCATTGATTCATCAGAAGACCCCCCTACAGCAACCTCTCCTCCAATTTTGAGTGGCTGTTTTACATCCTCTGGCTCAGCTCTACATTGACAATGAGGTCCTTAGAAAATGCTCATAGAAATATCTCCATCCCATTCGCTCTGCTACTCAGATATTTATTTCAGGAAAGTTTTCCATTATTTCATTCAGTTTATTTCATTTCACATTGCTCAGCTGCAAAGATCTGACAGAGAAAATGCATTTGTTTCTACCGGAAAAAATCATCACTTTTCTTTCTTCACTGTGGCAGATATCCACCAAATTCAAAACATCAGCACCAGTTACTGGCTTCAGTAACATCTACATAAAAGGAGCCAGAGACAGAACCTCAGAGGAAGGTAAGTCCCTGAGCACCACTGATAGATTTCCTCACTTGAAAGATGCTATGGCGGATTCCTATTTGTCTCATAAATATTGGAGAACTTGTAGTATCTTTGAAGATACATGTCCCCAGTGCCTCTGTCATCATGTAGCCTTGTTGTAGAGTTTTAAAGTGATTTCATGTGGCCCCACCTGAGCTGAGTTATAAATTTGCCATGAAATATGCAGAGATCAGTAGAGCCATGAAGTGGATTGGGGAGGCTGCACAGCTGCTCTCCTTGCATGTTACATGAAGCATGTGCCACTTAGGAGAAGCAGGGACAGTCTCCTTCCCCCTCCCCACCATCCACCAGCAAATCCTCTCCTGGATTAAGCAAGTTCAGTAAAAGGTTGTCTGTTATCTGGCTTTATTTCATGCAGATTTCCTTTTTTTTTTCTGTGTCTGAGCCCTCTGCAATGCCTTTTTGATGAACTTTTATAATCTGTCTTGGCTTCCCCTTAAAGACTGGTAAAGGCCCTACAGTGTGTTTGTGTGAAAATACAATGTGTTTGTGTGTGTCTGTGACTCCGTGTGTTTGGGTTTGCAAATCTTAGTAGGCAAGTGACTGTAAACAATTTATTGTTTATCTTGTTTGAATGATCATCTACAGGCATTATGTATAATAAAATTTATATACTAAAATGCTTTCTGGAGATTGTAAAGCTCCAGCCTTGCTTGCATAAACTTAAATCCCTGCACAGTCAGAATTGTCTGAAAAGATTTATGCATACTTAGCTCTTCTAGGTGGAAAAGAATGCAGAAAAAAAATCCTCAAATATGAGATAATAATGGATATAATTTTATAACATAGTAATAAAGACCAGCTAAAATTTCTCCCTCATCCATAGAGACTCATGACATTTTCATGGTTTGCAGACACAACAATTTCATAATCATGCAGCTGCCAAGACAGTTGTGGATTATAACCACCCCCACAACTCACAGTAAACCAGCTGTGAAATAGAAAAAATTATTTGCAAAGGATTTCTTTACCATCAAGCCAACTTGAATGTTAGCACAAACAAATCAAGCATGCTTTTTTACACGCTTAAAAATATCTTGGCCTATGCCATAACACTCACTTTTTCTAAAAATGAAAGTGCTTGTTATACTTACTTCTATGCAGCCCTATCCATCCCTGGTAATGGTGCAATGAATAGCTTAGGACTTAGAGACTGCCAAATAATTCTTTCCAGTTACTTTGGAAAAGAAAGAAGCTATATAACAGGTAAAAGTGCTATAACTTAAAATAATTCAAGAACAGAAACATGCTCAAGGAACTTCAAAATGCTTCTGTCTTCAATTCATCACACAGCAAATCACAAAACCAATTTTAGAATGTCACTTGGTTTTTTCAAGGTTGCTCAAGTTGCTTCACAAAGTGCCAGGAAGGGATGAAGGGATGGGTCTGCAGGTTGTTAACTTTAAGGGCTGAGATTAGTGAAAAGTCAGCCATCACCACTCTTGAGAACTTCCCACTACACTTGCCTTCCTGCTGCTGGGAGGCTGGCTGGGTGAGACTTGGCTGCACCTGGCAGCTGTTCCCCACAGTGAGGGCAGAGCACGGTGCAGAGACCCTGGACAGGATGGGGACATCCTCTCGTCCCTGTATCCCACCCACCAGCCAGCAGCAAGCACAGCCAGCAGTCAGAGGAATGAGCGAGAGCCCAAATTAAAAGGCATACAGTCTGATAGGAAAAACAGAGTTAATAATGGCATGGGCAACACTTGCTTCCCTGTATATTCTCTCTTGCTGTCCTGAGCTTGCTGGAGACACCTCGTCTAGGTAAAGAGCTTGGGCAGGCATACAAACAAAGGTGATTCCATAGCTCCTACGTACACTCAGGATAAAAGTGGGCCCAGAGGCATGGAAATTTGCTGCAAGCTGGTGGGGAGGTTGCTGGCAGCTCTGGCCAGCTGAGGAGCTGTGCTGGCCTCAGGGTGCTGTACAGAAATGCAACTGCTGCAGGCATAGACCCTCCCTGACACCAGACAGCTGCTGGTCTGCCTGCAGCCACCAATGTACCCCAGTCAGGCTGGACATGCAATGTCCTTGCCACTGCTGACAGCTTCTGCCATGAAAGCTGTCTTTTCAACCAGCTGAGACAAAGCTGGTTTCCCACAAGCTATGTCTCCAAAGAAGCTGTGCATGTTTCCCTAGCCTGCCTAACCAGAGAGAAAAACATTTCCCTCTTTCTGAAAAACATCTGAAATGAAGCAATTTTGCCAGAAAGGCCTGTGCTTGTCAAACCTATTGTGCCACAGAAAACCCAGCACGCATCACAGCACTGTGCTGCACCCCAGGCCATGTGGCACAGCGTCCTGCAAGGGTGCTGCATCTCTTTTAGCTGCAGCTCCTCCTCTCATCCACTCTCATGCTCCTGTCCCTGCATCACATCTATGTGTGTAATCCATTAATTACTTCTGACCAATGTATATGGAGGTTTGTGTTACATTTGCAGCAGAAAAGTTCCTTTTTGGAATTATTTTTCCCATGCATATATGTTGTATATAGTAGGCAGACACACCAAGCTGAGAAATGTGAGATTGCATGAGTATGATGCTAGGCTTGAGCTAAAAAAAAATCAGGCTTATCTTTGTGTCAGAGCACAAATCAAGAGAGTTCGTGCCTGTCCATCACATGCAGAATAAACGCACACAAAGAATTCAAGTGGTCCCAAAGAGCTTTCAGTTTCTTTTGCCAGTTAAAGTATCCACATATTTTAAGGTCATGCTTTGACCCACTTAGATGGTTGTGTAATCTCTGGAAAGGTCCCCTACAGTTCAAAAATTATTTCATATAAAAGCCACTTGTCAGGACCAAAATGTGTTTTCTAAATTTCTGTTGCACGCTCATTCTAGATACCACAGTGAGAAATGAACAAACTTTACAACAGCCCTCCTTCAAACATCCACTCAAGTATTTAAAACTACATCAGTTCTGTATAAAAACCTTTTTCTATTAATAACCAATGAATATTATTACAGTATTATTATTTACAGTAAACTGGAAGAACAGAGCCTATGCAAGCAGACTGCAGCAAAACCTTGCTCCCACAGCCAGGATATCAAGTGACCGAGCACTCACCTGACATGGCCATTTGGAAGTCCTTTGCTAGTCCCAGAACTGCTAGCCAGGTGTGTGACTCTGCTATGGCCTTCCAAGTGATCTCTATATTGTACTTGACCTTGGCCACTTTTCCTAACCTTTGTATGTTCTTCTCTAGGTAGACTGGAAAATCTTGGACCTCAACAGTTTCAGGCTGAGTTTCAGTCCTGCATAACACCACGGGAGCACAATGCCTGCTTGGCCCTCCCAGTACCACCATAATTTCACCATAACTATAGAAATAATTGTGCAGGTGAAGGGGGTGTCAATAAAGAGGTCTTGTAAGTCTAAGAATTATCACAGCTACATCAAAGCAATAATAAATGCTGCTGCAATCTAGAGTCCTGTTGGGTTGCAAATCTGATGCCCCTTGGACTGTGGTCATAGTGAGTCTTCTAAAGGATCAGGTTGTTTTTAGCCCAGTGGGCTTGGCTTTCTCCGGAACCTGCCTTTGCCTATGAGCTGTTTCATTTCAACTTCTCACATTGAGGGCACTACATATAGCAAGATACCACTTAAATGTTTGCAGTTTTGTTTGAGTTTCATCAGCACATGTTTAAATTGCCAGTTCTGTATAAGTACAATGCCAAACCACAGACTTGCATGCTCCATTACTGCTAATGCACTTGTCACCTTGCAAAACTGAAGTAAAGCTCATAATCTTGGGTAATATATCAATAGGAGTCCCAGGTATGCAGGGAATGCAGGACTAAATCCTTTGTGTCATGATTTACAGTTTGCATGTTACAGACACCTTTTTTCTGTTTGTTTCTCCTATCTGGGGCTCCAGCATACTTTGGCAGTGAAACGTAAAATATTGCGAATCAGATACTTTAATGGACACGTACTTTTAATTATCCCAAACACAAGGAAGTAAAAACATGTTAAGCTTTTCCTGTATTTTACCAGTGCAAATCTACTATCACAAAGATTTTCAGCAAGGCTCTCAAAGCTTACCATTCATAGATGATTAGTCATGCTCTATACGGTTTATTTGATATCTGGGATGGGACTTCACTAATTCGCAGGCATTCTTAATACACTGCATATGGTCAGAGATTACTGGTTTCCCACAAATGAACTTTTGTTCCTCCATTTGAAAGTATTTAATGGAAAGTAATATAAATGTTTCTACTTAAGAGCTGCTTCTGCTGGTTCATGGAGCCAAGTGCTGATCCCAGACCACCACCTTCTGGAACTCTGTAGAATCACAGCACCACCTTGGAGACTCGGCTCTGCGGGAGTCTCAAAAAGGACTGCAGACCAGGGGAGTGATCAGAGGAAATGTCATTCACTGCACACTTGTCCTGCAGGTTGCCAGACAACTGCTGGTGAGTGCCATTCAAACACTGGTTACCTGGCTAGGAGAACCTTTGATCTGACTTGGAACAGACACTTATTTTTTCCTTATATTATCTTGTAGAACAATAACAGAATTTCTTTAAAATAAAAATAAAAGTGAGGATTTGCACAGAAATTTCTCTTTACCAGTGTAACACCACGAAAGTGTCATACCCCATCTCCAGCTCCCTGGTGTCACAGACAGGGACAGTGACAGACACAGTGTACCCAGGACAGACACACCAGTGCCGTGACTCCCTGGACTCAGCAGGTCTCCACACCCACCCCATCTGTTCCTCCACAGGCATGTCTGGCTCAAGCACTCCCACAGGCTCATCAGACCAGCCTTATTACATGCCAGAGGCACTGAACGCAGCTTTACACCTGGAATATCATGAGGAAGGTTTTGGAGGGTAACAAGAGAAAGCTAGAGCATGGTTAGGGTGATAAGCTCAGTGAGAGACTCCCTACTCCTTCTGAAGTGGGCACATCATTCTTAGAAAAAAGATTTAATTTGGTTTAGTTCATTGTAACCAGATTGTCCTTTGGGAAAACAATACCCATAAACGCAGTAACTGTTTAACAGTCCATAGAGAGGATTTTCAAGCGTATTGGCTTGTTAGCAAATTTGTTTCACTGGGTGCTACTGATATCCCAATAAGTCACACCATAAGAGATGCCCTGATCCCATTGAAGTCAAGGGCAAAAAGTCTCACTGACTCAGCAGAGGATGTGTTTGGCCTTAAAAAACAGGGAGCAAAGTAGAGTACGTCCTCACTCTGTCTTACATTCCATGTGGGTACTTCTAAGATACAGCTGTGACTTTATTCTCCTTTCTCTAGTCACTGTTTATCAGCTGACATTTCAAGGGAGGTTTTGTTCACTTACAGCAACCTAGATCTGTTTCCACCAGCGAGCACAGCTGACTCCTTCTGCCTGGTCAGTGGTCTGACTTCTCCATACATCTGAGCTTGGTGTTAACCTTCCAGACAGAAGCAGATGGAACTCAAAATCGTATGAGGAGTTAGTATTGTGCTTTAAATAGTACATAGCATTGTATTTTAAAAGCTTAACAACCAAATTATTACTAGTGTATTTCAAAGAGAAACTGGAAATGAAGGTTGATGGTATTCCTCTGTTAATTTTGGCTTCCGTTGGATTGCATGCTTACCCAGCAACACTGAGGGTATGAATATTACGGCCTGTGACACACCCGTGAAGAAAGCAGGAAAGCACAGTTTACGGCTGGAGCTGCTGCCTCTGCAGTGCTGGATGCTGGCAGAGCTCCTTACAGATGGGGGCACTGCTGCTCCAAGCGCTTTGGGAGGGGAGAGGCTCAACCTTCCTTCAAAGCATTGGCTGTGTCATTGCGTCAAAGGAATGCAAAACGTTTGCTCACTTGCCAGTGTCTTCCGCAGGGGCAAAGGAAGAGAAGATCTGCAAGCTGAGCCTCTGCTCGTGATGGCTATGTGGCACAGAGCAGGAGCTGTCAGCTGTAAGCACCCATGAACTCTCGGCCTCTGCACTGTCAACTTTTAGTCCTGCTCTGCACCCCGGCAAATAACATTTACATAGCACTAGAATATATGTTTCACCCACTCTCTGTGGTTTCACTACAGTTTTTGCATTCACCTAATGAACTACAATTAGAAGGAGGAGAGTTAACTACCCTACATACAGCAAAACGCTGATGCAAATGTGGGCAAACAAACATGCAAAAAGAATGCCTATGTTTCTAATACTCTTTTCATCATTTTTCTGGAGCACTAAAAAACTTTCCAAAAAAACGAATTACTTCTGAGAGAATAAAAAGTCAGGAATGCTTTTCTTAAATTAAAGAATAATGTAAATTAACAATATCAAAGTTACAATCTTTATCTGCTGCTTATACTAGCCTCTAGCTCTTTTGTGGCTTTGTTGTCCTTAGCCAGAGCTGCTTTCATAGGCACTGCACACAAGAGGCCATGAGAAATTTTGAGACTTTTTTTTTTCTAAAGAAGCAATACAGAAAGTCAGTGACTCAAGCCCACCTCCCAAATCTCAGCTTTTTTGGCAGCATCTGAGCTGTGATATATCTACCATAGTTGAGGCACAGAACCTGGTTCACCTGGTGCTCAGATCTACATGGGAAAGGCTTTTTGCTAAAGCATTTGCCTTACTTCCCTTCTGATGGATGTAGAGGGGAGAAGATACCAGCTCTCAAACATGAGACACCATGGTTTTCAATGCATGAAACCACGGCAGCTGTGGAGACCAGTCTCAGAGGAGGTGCCTGGCTTTCGTGTAGCTGAAGGCAAGCTAAGCCCCAGGCAAATGTACACAGTGCTATAGGGAACATTGTGGCACACATGGGACACAGAAGGAATCAGTTGCCACGTCCTTCTCCCCCAAATTCCCTGGCTGCATACCTGCAGTGCACCTCATTCCCAGGCTAATCTACTGCAAGAGTGAGACTGAACCAGTAATCCCCGAAGCCCACCACCTTAATCTCAGGAGCAGAATGAAAGGACAGGGACCCAGTAACAGCAAATGGGCAGGAAAAAATGTGAGTATTTAATTGACTGAATTAGATAGAGGAGGGTGGGGGATCCTGCAGCAGTGCCCAGGGCCAGAAATCATGTGTACACAGAGGACAAAGGCCTTTTGTCACATGACGAAAGCAAAGGTCACTTTTGTGGTCTTTCAAAGACCACTGGGGCGACAATTTGCAGGTCAAAATTCCTGATCAGATACATGTCTCCAGTGCTTCCTTCATGAAGTCAGCAGCCGTGGCAGCTCTTCGAACAGACTCAGTGTACTAGACTAGACTAGACTGGACTGGACTTCACCTGCTGCTGCCACCCTTGGAGCCACCCTCGCACCAAGGAGATGCCAGTTAGGAGCTGACCATCTCCATCTCTGCTCCCAGATTGCATAGACAGCACTTGGCACATGGTGGGTCCCTCCTCAGTACAACAAGGTCAGCCTGAGACAAGGCAAACCCCAAAACATTCAGCAGTAGAGGAAAGAGAAACAGCCTGCCTCTGGATCCCCTGTCCTACCACATGCCTCCTCACAGTTAATCAGATCAGCAGATCATACTGCCACATTCTGGACAGTTTCATCTCTGGTGTTTCATTTCAAGCTGTTGAGTCTGTGTTGCCTCCTGGAGCATGCAATCCTTTCCCAAACACATAGTTTGAATTTATGTTCAGAAGCAGGTGCTTGGGATGTAAATGAGCTCCAGATACACCTCATGTCCACATGTGGGATATGTCTCTAAGATGTGCTGTAGTCATAGGGATTGGTCAAAACACCAGAGCAGAATAAATACAGTAAATAAAGTGTAGGGGCTTCTTAGGCTGAACAAACATAGGCATAGCTTTAGCGTAGGTGCTGCTTGCATTTTTGGACCCAAAATATCTTGCCTTTCCTAAGTTTCAAATATTACTTTGTCTTACTTAGCAGTAATTATGTGTCTCTTTCAGTGCTGACTAAACTTATTATACCCCTCTCATTCACCAGTCGGTGCTGGTAGTCTAGTTTTCAAGGTAAATTCCATGTCAGTACATATATTATTCTCTCTTTCACAGAAATAACATGGCAAAAAGCAAAGCTTACCAGTGTCCCCTCCCCTTAAAGTACAAGGTCTGAGTTCTCAACTTAGGAAGGCAGAGGCCTGATCAAAAACAAAGTGTGAAGACAGTTTGGTAGATACTGGGTTTGAAGATATGGACCCTGGGTCTGACATGCCCTGTTGCTGTAGCTTAATCTAAGCCAGCAGCTCAGCCCCATGCAGCCCACAGTGGGATGGGGGAGAGAATTGGAGGAGTAAAAGTGAATTAACTCATGGGTTGAGTTAGAGGTAGTTTAATAGCGAAAGCAAAAGCTGCATGCACAAGCAAAGCAAAACACGGTATTTATTGCCCACTTTCCATGGGCAGGCAGGTGTTCAGCCATCCCCAGGACAGCAGGGCTCCAACACACACATCTGTGACTTGGGAAGACAAACACCACCACTCTGAACATCCCCTCCTTCTTCCTTCTTCCTCCAGCTTTGTATGCCGAGCATGCCACCATATGGAATGGGATACCCCGTAGTCATCTGTGGGCAGCTGCCCTGGCTGTGCCCCCTTCCAGCTCCTTGTGACTCCTCCCAGACTCATCGCTGGTGGGACACAGTGACAAGGCCTTGACACGGTGTGAGCATTGCTCAGGGAGAGCTAAAACATCCTGTGTTACCAACATTGTTTCCAGCAAATCCACACCACAGCCCCATACCACTGCTTTGAGGAAAATAAATTCTACGCCAGGCAAAACCAGCAGAGATGCGCACCGTGTATCTGCTGCACCGTGGCTAACACTGCCCGCTTCAGCCGCAGTAGTTTGCTGTCAGTCGTTGTCCCCGCATTGCCCCCTAACTAACTGCAACTGGGCAGTACCAAGCTGAGGCAGGAAGGCCCTGTGAACACTCAGGTGCTGCCTGAGGGCACCATGAGTGCGTCACCGGCCGTGCCCAGGCAGAGGCGGAGTGGCCGCGGTCGGTGCGGGGCCCGAGCCCGGCGGGGCTCCGCACATGCTCCGTGTGCCGGCCCGGGGCGCCTCACGCTGCCCGGGCCGGCTCCCGCTGCCCGGGCTGCGCTGCCACGGCGGCTGAGGCGGCTCCG
>VYZR01010492.1:11267-35205 GCA_013400675.1 Oxylabes madagascariensis | reverse complement strand
CAATTGAATCCATTCTCCCTTGTCCTGTCACTCTAGGCCCTTGTAAATAGTCTCTCTCCATCTTCCTTGTAGGCTCTCTTCAGGTACTGAAAGACCATAATTAGATCACCCCAAAGCCTTCTCTTCTCCAGGTTGAATAAACCAAATTCTCTCAGCCTTTTCTTGAGGACCCCAGTGCTGGATGCAGTCAGTACTCCAGGTGGGAATAATGACAGTCACCCATTAGAGAACCTTTGGCCATTCCTTGCTGCTGTTCTCAGGCCACAAGCATAGCTCTGGGAAGTGACATATAGCTCTTGCTTACCAGCAGTGAAACTCTAACCAAAAAGCTTCCTCCTGTGTTTCCTAATTTTCCTTCAGAATTACATCTACTCATTGTGTCTCTTAGCCTTCATCCTCCACAAGCAGATGCAGAGGTTAGGGAAGTTTTTCAATAATCTGGAACTTGGCACATACCTAATCTTCCCCATCCAAGAAAGATTGATTTATCTTAAAGAATTAATTTGACTCTCCAGCTATGAAGAATACCCTGTTAGAAATGATGAGCAGTTTATGGCATAAGAGTAGCGCAAAAGCATAACTTTTCTAATATAGTAAAACAAAGATGATTGTGATGAAGAGGTATTTTGTGCTGGAAAGAATATCCTTGAAAAACTGAGGTTGAGAATAAGGAAAACCTCCCAGAGGTATAGCACTAAGGTTTGAAATAGTCTTCTTGTGTGGCCAGTGGAGGCAAATAATGTGATTATTTGGAGATGAAGCTTGACAGTGTTATTAATTGGATTATATTCAGGTTTACATGTGATGGCAGGAGCTTGGACTTAGTGACTTTTGCTGTTCTTTTCCAGTTCTTACCCTATATTCACCTATTCCTAGAGTTGGAGAGAAATTTGGCCTAATTTCAGCAGTCAGAGAATTCATAAGGAACTTCAGACTGCAGAGGAAGTCCCAGGTGAATTCCACATGATGGTCTTGAAGACAGAAATAGCATTAGATAATACTTTTACTAAAAAAACCCCTGCTTCTCCTCACTCTGTGTGGGCTGATTGAGAACCCCTTATTCTTGTCAGAATGAGATGGCTCATCAGTTCTAGATTTCACAGTCTTTATTTATTTATTCTTATGATTAAATTGTCTTTTAGCTTAAGTAGAACTTCTATCTCGTTGATTTTTTTAATCCATTGATATACTTATAGATCAGTTGTATCCCTTTCCAGTCTTCATCTCAAAGTCCTTATTATTCTCTGGAAAGAGACTTTCCATTGCCCTTTTCACACTAATAGGACCTCTGGAAGTTACTGCAATCTCATTACAGACATATTGATAAAGCAACACTAACACTCATTTTGTTTGAATTTTTCTATCGGGTCTTGAAAAATTCAAATTGAAAAATGAATTTACAGAGAGAATTGGCTTTACTACCTCTATTCAAACTGTTTATTTTTAGCTAAATATTACTGAATATGGAAGCAGTCCAGTTTACATCCTGGTTTGATTTCCTGTTTACATGAGCCAGTCTGGTGTCACCATCGTATTTCTGGACCACTCTGGAAGCTTGTGTGCAGCCTTCCTTCCACCTCCAAGGAGAAGTGCCCTACACAATGGAACTATTGTTGTGCTCTCTGATAGTGAAATATGAATATTGTTGGACACAGTATATGCTGGGCTTATGTCACTTTGCTATAGTGCACAGATGTAACAGCAAACCTTTCACTAAAGCGTGGGGAGAAAATTCACATTAGATAATAAAGTCGGAACTGTACCCATTTTTGTTTGAAGTTAATATATAAACAGATCTGGTCATATATTGGGTGGCTCTCTATATTTATAATATAGTATAATTTTTGTGGGCTTGAGGGGGAGGGGTGTCTTTAGTTGTAATTTTTTTTTTCCCTTCCCATCTGGTTTTGTTTCCCAAACTATAAAGCTCACTATTTCCCTTAAGAGACTATTAAAAATACATTTTTTTTAATCTACAAAATAGTGGAGAATCTGAACTGGCCATTATGACTACTAATGGTCATAACAGCAGGCATTTCACAGGAGGGACTCTTAGGGAGCTCAGTTTCACCAGTCCATCTAATGCATTAGCAGTCTCTGTCCTTGTTATTATTTTAATAGGATTTTCAGAATAAAATGGAATGGTATGTGCATCCAGAGAATGCTCATGCCAGGTAAAAGAGCAGCATGTAATAATTTTGGCTCAGATTCTGTCTAACAATTTTTTGTTTTATTTTCAGTAAAGATGCAGTTTAGAGAAGTGGAAATACTTTAATGTGTACTGATGAATGTAAACTAGAGACAAACAAGTCTAAGGTTTGTTTAGGGATGATACAAATACTGCTATGCTAATGGATAAGAACCCTGAAATAGAACTGGTTAATTCTTTGTTCTCGAGGCTGATTCACAATAACTGAACAAGATAAATTAAGCAAAGCTCATTCAGTTTTTAGTAATCTTTTGGATTCATCAATGCAAAATTTCATACTAAGATTATTTTTTTTTCCCAAGCGATACTGCAAACTTCATTTTTATTCAATTATCCATTTCAAAATCACATTTTGAATGAGTGCCTCCCATTAGAACATCCAGATTCTTCCCTGGTGTCCTTTAAACTCGTCAGTTTTTTAAACTATGCTCTTTCTGATACTTGCAGGCAAAAGGCTGGAGAGCACAGATACCTAGCATGGCCTGTGCACAGGCTTTCCTCCTGCTGCTGCTATTTCCATTTCAGATGTGCTGAATGTGCCCGGGGAATACCCTCGAGGAAAGCCTTGTCACAGGGAGGCAAATGAGGCTCCCTGGAGCAGCCCAGAGCATGCTGCAGCTGCCCCGCAGCCACCCACGCCCCGGCACCCCGGGTCGGAGGCACTGCCGAGGCACCAGATAGAGTTCAGAAATTCTCTGTCCAATTTTAATAAGGTCAAAAGGTACAGATGGAAAATGGCTCCTGATTTTCCTGATCCAATAGCACAAAGCAGGTCTCCTACTGCATTAATAGTGACATGTATAAATAACAGTCATCAGGCCTCTCATGGATGGGTTTACAGTGAGGCTATCGAACAGCAACTATCAAAAGGGGACACAGCAATTAATTTGAAACCCATATGCCATTTGATACTGTTAAAAACTTGCAGAAAATCTTGATTGTATTCTGAAACATTTTTTTCCACTCACAAAAATCAAAGAAGTACCTCAGTCGACAATCTTTAATTTAATGAAATTAAAAAAAAAAAAAAAAAGGCAGAAACATTTTGAATCTGGACAGTATTTCACAGCTACTTGCTTTTTAAAGCTGGTCATGGTAAAAGATTATGCTGATGATCATAATGCACACTCTTATTTTTGCTTCAGTTGCATGCTAGCAATACCTAAAAACCACTTTAAACCTCAATGCTGTTTCAGTAAGTGCTGCAGTAAGAACAAAGTTTCTTCTGTGTACTGAAACTGAGTTTGTATGAGGTGGGGAGTATGTTACACTTAGACAGGATTCCAAAATATGCACTGATCATGGAACTCAGTAATTCTAGTCTAAAATATTTATTACCGACATAAGAAATGTCATGTGTAAAGGGTCTTAGCAATATCACACAATGAATCCCAGAAGATGGTAAATAAATAAATAAAGACTAAGCAAGCCAGGTAAAATTAAATTGTAGTAGGAGTATTTTCAGTGGTAATTACAGGAGTCTGTCATTGCTGAACTGAGAGTAATAGAGGCAAATGTCAAGAGATCCAGCAGTCACATGGCACTTAATGAATATGAATGGAACATATTATACAGACACTGATCAGGTCTTTATGACTCATTTAAAATGAGATTAGTTTCAGGTTTAAATCAGAAATTCAATTTATTTGTAGTATACAAAGGATACTATGTATCTTACTCAGATCTATTGTCCACGGTGCCTTTTGTTTTCAAAATTAGAATTTTGAGGCTCCATGGGGGTTGCCGTCTTTTAGTTTGTGATTTATAATCTAAGTGGTTAAACTGTAGCTGAAGAGCAGCCAGAAAACTTGATACATTATTTTTATTCTCTTCAGAAACAAAAGTGACTAAATGCTGAAATGTTTTGAGGATAAGAGTATACAAAAAGTTTGTGATCTTGATATTCCTGAATGTTTTATTTAACTATTTTCGACCAGCATGAAACATTTTGACATTTGTGGAAAGACACATTGCATTTCAGTTTGTCAGATCAAAGACAAATGTTTCTCTTGGACTTAGTTTTTATGTGTACCCTTGAGCTGTTCAACAGCTTCCTGGCATTTAAACTCCATGCTCCAGTTCTTTCATGTGCTGCGTCCCTAACCCAAGTTGTGCTGACTTCAATGGTAAAGACATTTCTGCATCTCTAAGTATAACAGTGCATTGTTTTTGTCGGAAAGCAGAAAAACATTGGCAAAATTGTTTCCTGTGGAAAATTTAACTTTTACAGAAGCAGCATTTTCCATTGAAACACCACATTTTTAGAAAACTTCCAACTAATGCCACTTAAAGTATATTTCAGGAGTGTTTTTATGAAATCTATAAATGTTAACATCCATTTTTTATTCTAAGTAATTTTGATTACAAAAAATTTTCAGACACCCAGTAGAGATAAAATTAATTGAGCTTTCATGTATAGGATATATTGATCATAATTTAATTATAATTCCAGTATTACATTATTAATTATACAACAACGTAAAGTGTTATGGAGCATTATGGTTCTTTTGCAGTAGTCCAAATAGTGAAAGTCTGTGTGTCTGCAGATTATTGCAAAGGAGAGAAGAAACCAGTGACAAAGTGAGCAATCATTGCAATGTAGTCAATGAAATTACAAGAAGTACACAAGGTCTTGTTTTGCTGGACAAAGGAGGAATTAAAACTGTAGGAGGTGATACCCTTACTCAGAGCTGTAGGATTCTTTCACCCTTCCCTCCCACCCTAGTTCTTTGATTTCTTTCTGAAACACACTTTTGGGTAGATATGTGCTGGGTTTTGAACACAGCTCCAAGCCACAGAGGCATGAAGCCAAACAGCTTTGATGTGAGCCTGTGCTCCACCTCAGCTTGAGGGAAACCTCTGAAGGTTGGTGAACTGGGATGTGTGGTATTCCCACCCATTGACTGGGCAGCACCATGGTATACAGGTCAGGAAGCACATTTACCAATTTACACCATGTTTACCGTGTGGGAACATGAGAAGCCACCTTGGAACGGAAAAAACTGTCTGTCTTCCTTCCCTGCAGCAGCTGGAGTAGTGCACGGAAAGGCAAAATGAGATTATAGCAGGGAAGCTGTAGGTGATTTACTCGCTTTTCTTCAAGGACCATACTTGTATGGATTGTTAAGACAAAACTAGAATTTTCTTCTACAGATTTGGGTTGAAACTTCCTGTTCTATCTATAGGGTGAGTAATTTGCGCTGTGTGTCTGTTTTTCCACCCCTCTCCTACAGCTACGCAAATACGCACTCATGCACACATGCTGCAATGGTCAGATGTCTGGGGTTAACCCAGATAGTATGAGCCTCAGATCAAAAGTCTGAGTTAAAATGCTATTTTTGCTGCTGAGGCTTTAGGTGTCTGTTCATAGCACAGACGTGAGACAACCTCCTGCAGCATTTGCAGGGCTGTGGGAGATAAAACTGGTGCTATTTGGTTTGCAGCTCTCACAGGTACAGGTGCACATGCACAGGCAGACAATGCCAGGCACAGTTCTTCATGCTATTCCTAATTTCTTTGTTTCATATATACCTTTGTTTTGGCTAGTGACATGCCTAGTTTGGGGGCTTTTTTTGTCTTCTGAGACTGTATAACCTTCTTATCAGTTAAACGAAATAAAAGGCCACAGTTACACTTGCTGGTTTACAACAGTTTATTACAGTTCAGTTGCAGATTGTGAATGAGGCCGGACTGACAACTGGGTCCTTTCCATGTCAGGCAATAATGATATCAGATTCATCATGATCTTTCTTTTTCTCCTCTATAACTCAGTTGTATGAATAAATGAAGAAAAACATACAACATTCAAGGCTTCATTAATTGTTTGTGTAGTCTCAAGTATCACTTTTCTGAAGTTACCTGCCACTTGGCACTGGGAGCAGGTTTGCCAGGACAACTGCTGAGCAAACAGTAACCTCCCTAAGCAGGTGGAAATCCAGCAAGGTGACATGGAAAAACTATCTGGTGATCCAAGTCCCAGCTATCCTTATGGTTTCTGGTCTCTAATTTCTCTCTCTAATTTCTGTCTTTCCCTTTAAAGCTGCCTTTTGGTATTGTAAAAAAGGAGGTTTGTAGAAGGAAAAGGAGAAGGAAGAGAGGACTTAAAACAAGAAAAGCAGGTATCCTTGTGGCTCTTTGGGGCCAATTGATTAGCTTATTATGGAAGCTGGTGCTAAGGACATGGAGGAGAGACTGAGCTTTGAGAGCTGATGCATTTGTGTAGCGTGCTCAGGCTTCACTAAACCTCAGAAGAGAACTGATACCCTTTCCCAGCTCCTTCATGTGTCCTTATGTCTCCTGTATATTAGCTGATGAACATCAACAGCTAAAAAACCCAACCCCTTAATAAGACACTGAAGTCTGCAGCAAGTCATGTGAAAATGCTAAACCTCTCAATTTTCCAGCCTACCCGTCTGCTAGAGATGGCTGTGTCTATAGCAGATGCAGGAGAAAGAAATGTGTGTCCATGCAGCAGCAGCTACAGTTCAGGCTCCTATGCCATATCTCAAAACTTGCCTCCACTAGGGAGATGGTGAGTTGGTGGGCACTGAAGTGGGCTGAGGGCGGTAGTGTGCCATTGTACTAATTCTGGTGTGGAAGTGGTATTCTTTGGCAGCCTTCAAAAACAGTAATATCTTACACCAACACAGGAAGACCAAGCTTTTTGTAGGTTTCTTTTGGTAACAAAGCCAGATTAATGGAATGATCAGAGAAGAAAACAGCGATTTTCTATGGGCTTATATTGCAGCTGAGTGAGTTCCCTGAGCCAGTTCGATGTCCTGTCCAACAGGGCTTGTGTTGGTGTGGCTGCAAGCGCCACACGCTCCCGGGGCTGGGAATGAGCAGCAGAGAACGGGCGGTGGGGCAGGAGTGACTTAGCGGGGTTATGCTGCTCAGCTTGGACTTTTACCATCTGCCTGTGTGAAAAGTTTTGCTGGATCAACAGCATCGCTCAAGGCCGTGTAGATCTTCACCAATAAAACTACATTTAAAAGACTTCACTTGGAGTATTTATTAAGCTATAAGGCTATACATACGCACACCTCTACAATCGCTTAGCTTTGCTTGAGCAGAAGTTATAAATGTCATCAGGACACCAAACATGAAGAAGTTTAACTTTTCCATATAACATTAAGAATGAAATAGCACATTGCCAAATCCTCCAATACCACGTAAGGCAGAGATTTTAGGCTATATTTAAAACAGGAAGGCTCGGGGTGCCTGAGCCCTCTCGCTGCGGTGCCGAGGGGTGCGGGACCCTCTCCCCGCCTGGCACCGGCCCGGAGCCCGCGGACACCTGCCGGCGGCACTTCATGGTTCAGCTTCGCCTGCGGACATGTCTGTTAACTAGATATCTCTGTCTATCTATCTATCTATCTATCTGTCTGTCGCCTGCGGCCATTTCTGTTAACTAGATATCTCTGTCTGTCTATCTATCTATCTATCTGTCTATCTATCTATCTATCACACATATATATCTATACACATATATATACACAGTTAATAAAGAATATACGTTTACATATATCTATAATTAATATACAACCACAGACTCACACACACACATATATATACTTAATATACATACATACAAATACGCGAGGAGCGGTCCCCGGCCAGGTGTCCGCGCCCGCGCCCGTCCCCTGCCCTGTCCCGCCCCGCCATCTTCCCGCTCGCTGCCCGGTGTCCTCCTCCGCCGCCGCGCCTCGGCACCGCCGCCGCAGGGACCCCCGGCACTTCCCACGGCTGCGGGCTTCCCACTCAGGGCAGGGCCCTTCGGATCCGGGCGTTTCAGTGGGATGCTGCGTGAGCCCCCAGCCCTGGGACGCGGCGCTGTCGCGACTACACGTCCCGACATGCAGCCGCCTCCCGGCGCGACGCCGCGGGCACCCACCGCCGCCCATTGTGCTCCAGCCAGGGGAAACCGCGCTCCGCTCCGCTCAGCCTCCCCCCTCGCGCGCCAAGTGGTTCCTTCCAGCGCTCCATGAGGCGCCCTTCGGGCGGTCCCATCCACGGGAAACGGGGGGGGCCGGAGAAGCGGGGCGAGGCGCGGAGCCCAGCGAGAGCACCCTCGAAGCCCGGCCGGCCGGTGATTGGCGTGCGCGGCCGCCAATAGGGCGAGGCGGCTGTCGGGCGAGCCAATGGGCGCGGAGCTCTGCCGGGCGGGGCGGGGCCCAGGGAGAGGGCGGGGCGGGCGGCGCGCGTGCGCGGGGGGAGGAGGAGGGGCCGTGTCGTGTCCGTGTCGGCTGCTCCGGGGAGGGTCGGGCGGAGGGAGGGGAGGATGGAGCGGGCGGCCGGGCGGCCGTGAGCGGGGCGGGAGCGGAGCCAGAGCGGAGCCAGCAGGCCGCGGGCAGGCCCGGGCGGGGGAGAGGCGAGGCAGGGAAGGAAGGCAGCCGGGTGACGGGTCGCGCGGCGGAGGGGGCTCCGGGCGGAGAGCGGGCGGGCGGCCGGGGCTCCCGCTCCGCAGGGCGGCCGGCGGGGCAGGATGAGCCAGGAGGAGATCCTGAGGAAATTCATTAAGCGCGTCCAGGCCATGAAGGACACGGACCACAATGGGGAGGACAACTTCNCTGCCTGTATCCCTCGTCCTTTCTTCCTTCCAGATCAGTTCGCTGTCAGCCTTTGGTTAACATGTGCGCTCGGGGAAAAATTTTATTGGAGAATTAGTGCTTTTCCTGGTTTATTTTAGCTGTTTGATCGGGCTGCTGTAATATCTCGGGAGTTTTATCTTTTGAACTGGTCGTCTGAGCCGTGAACAATAATTTTGATTGGGCAGATGTTGCTGGCACTTTTCAATATAATTTAAATACTTAATTTCAAAATGCAGTTTGACCACAGAAGAGCTGAAGGAGAGCGGGTTAGTGCCCTCCGTATCTGTCTTTGTAGCTCGTTTCATTATGCGTCGCTCTTTGGGATTAAAAGCACATCGTTAGCCCTTTGAGCTGTCAGTCTGTGCTAGTGGTCTGGGAACAAAAAAAACCCAAAATCTCAATGCAAGTGTCGCATCGGAGGTTGTCCGAAATGTGGGGAGGAGGCCGCGGATGTTGCGCAAGGCGGAGGGGCGTTGGGAGCGCTGGCAGGTCCAGCGGTGGAAGAGGAAGTGGACTTTGGGAAGTAACGAGTTCATCCAGGGTGGGGAGGGAGCCCGTGGGAAATCGGCCACGCTCTTCGGGCAGGATTTTGCAAATACTAAAAGTATGCTGCTGAAACATCTGAGCGTGTGGGAAAGGAAGAGAGAAACGTGTGAAATGAAGAACGGCATTGGAGCGATAGGACCCTTCTAAAGCTTCGCTTGAGAGCTTAAAGGTTGCAGAATTTGATAGAAGCTTTTCATTAAGTCATAGTTTTAGTAATATAACTGCTATTTAACACAAATTGACATCTTGCCTTGTACTGATGAGTCTGTCTGGTTATATATACTTTACAGAAAGGCTGGCCTAGACTAGGGCAAAATGCAGGACATTTTTAATAATCCTTATGTTAAGTACTTTGTTCTAGATCTCCTAATCCACCTCTATCATTTCCTATCTGATAGTTATCCTGATGTTTTAGCTTTGTTGGAGTCAAATGATATACAGGACATATTTTTATCATCCTTTCTTTGAAGCAGTGGCACCTCTGTATGGAAAAATAGCTTTTGTTTCAATTTCTCTATTTGACGGCATGTTGTTTCTGTAGCTTTCAATGGTATAGACAGTGAGTTTTCCCGTTGCTTTCCTGTAGCAGCAAGAAAAGGGAATACAGGTAAAAATGGGAAAATAGGATTATAGGAACTAATGGGCAAGACATTTCAGGAGAAAGAGCGTTAAATGTTTTGGGGAGAATTGTGTTGAAAATTGCTTTTATCCTCTTAACACTTTGTATTTCAAACTCTCATGTTTGATTTTTGTATCAGAAATTAAAGGAAAACCAGGAAATTAGGATCTTCAGCTCTAATATTCACTTTTATGTAGTAAAGTGGACATAGATTAGTGTGATGACAAGACTCATAACTGCTAATTTTAGATTTTTTTTTCATTATGAATGTATTGGGTATTTTGGGATTTTTGGAGTATGTGTTTTAGGGTGTATTTGACTGTCTTAACGGAGCCATGCTTAGGTTCCTCTAAAATTATTGAAAAGGAAGAAGGAAAGAGAGGTAGAGGGAATATAAGTTCCAGTATCCTGTTCGGTTAAAGAATTGGTTGATATTTTTTGAGGGGTGACAAGGGAGGAAGTTGTGTTTTCTCGTTTAAGTGCAGGATGTTCTGTGGCTGTTAAATAGTGGCAAGTTTTTGGAATAGGATTTGCTGTTACTCAGTGCTTTATTTCCAAGTCAAAATGGAATCTAAAACATGAATGGCATAGTGGGTGAATGCAAATGAAAACCATTCTTTACCTTTGGTCTTTATTGTCTTTGAATGTGTTGAGTAATAGGCTTAGAGAGTTGTACATAGGCCTGAGTGAATGAACTGAAAGTACGTGCTGGATGCCAAGGAGTGCTGGAGGAGAGGGTCGAGAAGCTAGAGGTGTGCACAGGTAAGCTGATAAGCCTGGCTGATTGCTACTGAAAGTCCAGAGTGTAGATGACTAAGACTGCAATTTAATAATGCCACTGACATACCTGGAAACAACTTCCTCTTGGAAGGTGGAAAGCTGATTATTACCCACTCCACCACTGCCTCCCCACCTGCCCCCAGTAACAAGATAAATTCTATCATCTGGGCACCAGTAGCAAGTTTGTTGCTGGAAATCAAATGCATTTAATTAATTTGCACTAGGAAGTTAGCAGGGCTTATTAGTAGATCACTTCAGTACTCTGGGTGTGCACAGTTAGAATTAAATGAAGTGGATAGTTTGAAAACAGGACAGACATGTCTGTAAGCCTTGCATATAAGGCTTAATCATGTATATGTGGATATGGGGCAAGTGGGCTTTTTCCTAAAATAATGTAGGTTAGGATTTTGCTACTACGGTTGCAGTACATCCAGGAGTATACTTTTTCCTGTGTTTTTGCTGACATTGCTGTTTGGGTAGAAGGAAATAAGTATAGATTACTTCCTCTCGGTGTTTCATGCTGTATGAATACAATCAACGTGGTCTAGGTTCTGTTTTTTTTGTAATGAACATGTGTCTTACATCAAACAAGGCTTGGAAGTCAAAGTTCCATATGGAGGAAAAGAAAATAGCTGTTCTAGAATTTAGAAAGACCCTGTTAAATATTATCAATTTTGTCAATCAATTATTGATTTATTTTTAAATTTTAATTTACCCACAATTAACATGTTTTTGTTTTCTTACATTTTAGTCATGACAAAAGCATTCTGACACTCTCATTTCTCTTGTTTGATGTAGGTTGCCATTGTATAGGAGAATTGAAATATGAATAGTGTGAAGTTTTACCTTTAAAAATCAGATATTTCAATTGTTCTGTGATATATAACAGTCTTGCTTCATCTTTTGAGTTGTATATCTGGCTAATCTGTTGTCGTGGAACACCATGTATGGCTGAGAATGTTGTTTTTTTTTTTTGATGGATACTGTGTAGGGGACCCTCAGCTGCTCTTTGGAGATAGTGGTATCAAAATGATCTTGTCTTAGATCATCAGTCTAAATAATAATGATTTTTTTTTAACAACTTAGTTATACCTAATCACAGATCTCTTTATACCTTTCATTCAAGCGGGCACAGGTAATCAACTCAACTGAATATTGTGTGTCTGTGTTCTGTTCAGTCTGTCTAAGCTGAAACTTTTAGGTTTGGAAACAGTACTCAAGGTGCTGTTTTCTGAAGTATGAAAGGGAATTTGAATGGTTTGAAACAGGTAAAAAGCTAGTTTCTATGCTTTTTACTTCTAGTTGGTTTTGGTTTTGACATTTTTATATTTAAGCACTGCTAACTGATTGTTTTGTGAAAATGCTATTTTAAAAAATGAGAGATGGAATGGGCTTGACTTGTAAGGATAAAATATAGCTGACCATATGAAGTGCTGCACCACGTGTTATAAAAGTTGCTTTGTGCGTTTTTTTGAGGCTTTTGTCTTTGTTTTGTTTTTCGGTGATTTTTTTTCAGGAAGAGGCACAATTTCTAAATTGCCTAAAGGCTGCTTAAAATGAATGAACAGTTTATACTACACTAAATCACTGATTAAAGCTACTAAGATACCTAGTGAAAGTCCACATACTGATGCCAGTCATGACAGTGATTTTGTTCTGGGTCTGGAACAGCATTAAGGACACCAGAAATACCTATTCAACTGTAGCACTTCAGAAATGCCCCTCTTAAAAGCTTGTCTGTGTATTAATACGCATTTGCATAAGCCTTTCTGATTCAAATACTATTAGTACACCTCTTGAGTATCTGTGAAGGTATCTTTGAAATTTATAAGGCAGGTGTAAAATCTGGAAACGTATAAAACGTTTATAATTTTTTCCTATCTCTGCGGGTTTTTTTAAGATCCCACCATATAGACATTTTTGGAAGTGATGTTTTCTAGAATCTATCTAATGAGTTTTGTGCTTGTAATATATTGTTAGAAACACTGATGCTTTGTCATATGTGTTATAAATTGCATGCTGTCTTTTCAAGACATCTTGTTTGTATCTGTAAAGGTTAATCTGGGAAAAATGCTTTGGTAGAATCAACTAGATGATAAACTGTTTATTGAAACTTCAAATCCAAGATTTAATTTAATTTAATTTAAGCAGAGGTTTGCATGGAATTCTTGTAAATTGGGTCCTTTTGAAAAAACATCAACTGTTTGGAGCACTTATTTTCCCTAAAGTGTGACAGAAGGAGTAATTGCCTTGGAGAAAATGACCCGTGAGTGTGTTGTACAGTTGATCAGTTGTAAGAAACTCTGCTCTTAGCAATGAGTTAATAGGTCATAGGCAACTGTCACTTTAGATATGCCTTGTGCATTTTTATCATTTCAGGGTTAAATAATGGATCTGCTAGTAGTCACCTTTCATGTTATCCTTAAATTTGCGTGTAAATATATTTTTAAAGTTTTGTTTCCATTAATTGTATATCAGCTAGATGCTGTTAATTTGTATGTGGGGGAGCACACTCCAGCACATTACTTCATTGTGTGTGGTTATGGTCATCGAGGCCGTTCATAAAGCTTCTTTTACATGGACCAAATCTGGTTGGAGCAATGTGCCTGAATAGTCATTGCAGTGAACCCAAACTTTAGAAGCTTCTGAAATTTTGTGAAATACTGTTCATTCAATGTTATATGAAAATACAATTTTACATGAACAATCATTCAGTTTAAATATTCAGCTTCCTTATCTTTTTCTGAGGAAATGAGTGCTGTTTCTATTGCTTCAAAGATGCTATTCTGAATTTTCATGGGGGCAGTTGAATACAGCCACAAAGCTGCTGTAGTGACCCTGGGGTATAAGAACTTGCAAACTCTGCCTAAAATTGCTTTTCTTTCAGCACATGAAACTAAACCAAATCAGTTAGGCAATGCTCTGGGTTGTGTCAAATACCTTGTGTGGTAATAAGTTCTGTTTGCTCACTTTCCAAAGACAGCAGTGTGTAAGTCTACTGTTCTCATGGCTAAAGGGTTGTGCACTCCAAATAATTTAAATAGTATGTCAAATACATGCTTTTTTATTCTTACCTCAATTCTACAGCACCTTTTGCTGTGTTTAGTTATATATGTATATAGATAGATACATATCACTAAATACCCATATTTGGATATGTCTCATGTGACCATAATTCATCAACCTTAGACCCTAATCTATAGTTCTGTAGCTCCATGTACATGATTATGTATTTGTATATGCATGGTTGTATGTCTGTGTACTACTCTACGTATGTGTCACATACACTATAGTATGAATTTCTTGGTTTGGATTGCATGTAATTGACTTTAAAATTGCAGTAGGTTCAGATTGTTTTTCCTTGATGCTGTTATAACTAAATGTAAGTTAGCAGCTCTGTGAGCAGGGGAAGGTTAAGCAGATATTCAGATCATGACTGCAACAAAAGTCTGAGGCTTCTATATTAATCTCTTAAAGCTATTGGTTTGTAATAAACAGAAATTGTTTTATCTTCTTCACTGTTACTATTTAAGATTTGTGGATTTTCCAGTGTGTACTGCTACAGTTTGACTATAGTATGCTTAGTACTAAGGACTTCTTGGTGTAGGGAAAACAGTAATCCATTTCTTAGTGTTGGGAAAATGGAAACTGTAGGAGTACCTTGGGTGTGCATTTCTAGAACTGAAATCAGATGGTAGATGATGTTTTTTTCCTGATGTTATAAAACAGCCTTCTGTTAGGGAGAGGCATCAGTGTTAAAGGTCAGATGAGGAACTGAATAAAGTGAATTAGGTAGAGCAGGAGATCTTTGTGTCATTAGGAAGTGCATCCTGGTATTTTCCTCAAGCTGTTGTACTCTATAATTGCTATGGTTATGCCAGCACAGGCTTGGATAACTCAGTTGTGTATGTTTGCCCTTAATGAAGCATGAACATGCATTTCTGTTCCTTTTAACTAGCACATGAACGTTGCAGAGAGATTAAGCTCTTTGTTTTCCTGCTTCATCTGACAAAAAAACTTGCAAATATAAACTTGTGAATTATTTGTTCAAATTTGAACAATCAGAATGTGTTTATGAAAGGAGAGCACTCTGGTGTGGCTGTGGAGTTTTGGATCTGGAACCTGGAGCCCCAGAGGGTGGCTGTATTGTTGGAGCTGTGTCTGGAGTCCCACTGCATCTTCAAGAAACCAGATTGTGTTCAGACCCAATATTGAGGAGACAATATGAGTGCAAAGCCAGTAGCTTTACTAGGGAAGCTGAAAGTGCAACAAGGTAAGGAAAGAGTTGTAAGAGCAGAAGAGCACAGTCAGGTCTGTCCGGCTTTAGGACTGTCATTCCGGGTAGGAAACTGTTGTTTTAAACTATCTCTGAATACTGGTGTCAGGATCTTTGAGTCACTGAGGTTGCATAGGAAAGTTACTGCTTGTGTCCCTGAGGGCCATGTTCTAGCTACCCTTTTGTCATCAGCTTTAGAATGAAAAAATTCTTACACAGCTAAAAAGATCAAGTAGAGAAAAATGTTTCCCAAAAGGTACCAGATAAATAGAGGTATAAATGGATGACCTAGTTGAGTTGACCTAATTTTTGCTCTTATCTGTCCTCCTACAAGCCAATACTTTTAATTTCTTTAAAAGGCAATTTTATTGGTGTTAATTTATGGGAAGACTTAAAGGCAATATTGTCCTAATGGAAGTGTCTTGTGAAAGTAAAACCGAGAAGAGTTGAATTATCAGCTCTAAAAAGTAGCAAGGCAGTTACTTCAATGGGGTAAAATATCTGACTGTTACGAGATGACTGAAGCTATGAATGATGATGCCTCATGGGCTACACATGTCATTAGGAACAAACGCAAATAAAGAAACATGTTTCATTCATTCATTCAGATTTCTGGAAGGAGGCATCGATAGTTTTGAAGGAAAGCCTACCATAATGCTTCTGACAGTTAATTTTCTATATTAGTTTTACTTCTGAGCTCCCTTAGTTCTGCAGAAAGAATTGAATTGCCTAGTGTTAGGAATGTGCCAGGGGCAACTACATGAGTAGGCTGAAAGGTTGAAGTGCTGTATGGATTGGTTGGATTGTTACATTTTTAATTTGCTGTGATTTGGAGAAATCTTAACACAGTTGTTAGGTTGTTAAGGGTATCCATATAACTTGTGTTCCTTCCTTTTTGGCAGAAGGGCTATATGCTTCATGTTTTACATGTTGGAGAGCAGGCCTTGATTCCTAAACATTGTTGAAATTTACTAGTATTGATTGCCTGATTAATTGCCTATGATTTTTGGTGTCTAAAGTCATGGGTTGGAATGCATCAGTCTCTAAGGGGAAGTTAGCTTAGTTAAAACCATATTGCTTTAAAGAATGTATGTATTACTTCAATCTCTTTCATTTAGTTATGACACTGAACTTGTCATTTTTAAACAAACTTTTTTACATTAACTTCCTTTCTATGTAGTCTTGCAAGGTGTAGCTGGGTTTGTTTTTCTAAGATCAGAGTTCAGTGGTGTCCTCTTGAACAATTTTTCATCTTGCTGCATTTGTCCTGCTGTCTTGTCATTCTTGCTGCTTCATGTGGATGACATCTGCTTTTTTTTTTCTTCTGAAAACACACAGATGTTTTGTACTCTGTGATCATAGGAAGAAGAGCTTCTATGTGCATGAGTGGGAGAGTGGGGTTTTGGGGAGGTCTGGAGAGGTAAATGACCATCTCCCAGCTGTGCAGCTGGGCTGCAGTGGGAACGAGGGGCCAAGGCTTGTTCCTCTGGGCCGCTAATACAATCAAAGAGAGGCTGAAAGGAAAGTGGTACATGGGTGATGTCTAATGTTCTTGCTTTTATTGAGGTTGGGCAGTCAGCACATCTGCTGTTGTTGCAATCCTTGCTATCTTTCTTATTTGCTTTGAGGTCAACATCATGGATGAGGAATTAATTTCTTGTGCTGAGCTAGACTAGTTCTAGGTTCTGGTTCATGCAAATTTTTCCTGGACTTCCTGGCATGATTTCCAGCTACTTGTCACAATTGAGAGTCTCAGGGGCCTGTTCCAGACTTTTCATATTATTTTCTATTGTTAATTACATTTTAAAATACATATTGTCTTCCATTATGATAGTATGACATTATTTTTATTCTCCTGGTAATTGTTGGAGGGCACAGCTATCTTTGAACAACTCGGTTCCAAACTGAAAGGATGTTTCATGGATTTCCTGTCCAAGTGTTCAGAGGATTTGTCAGTGTGGATTATGCATCCTGTTTAAATGACTGATTGCTGTGGGAACTGCACTGCTCTTGAGAAGCCTGAATAGTGTTCTACTCTGTCCTAAATGTTTCACTTCTTATTTGACTATGTTTGACTCTGTAATGCATAACCCTGTGATGGAACAGTGTCTTTTTTCCTCAAGTGTGTGGGTAGCACTTGTGGTGCTTGGGTATAGCTTCCTACTTAAACAAATGTTCTCACTGGATTAGTTGTCCAGTTGTTTTACTGCACAAAACTGAGAGATCAATTAATATAAAAAGCAGAACAGACAGAGAAGAACAAGTGATAGGAATAGTGCACTGCTCTTAGACTATGCATAGGCTGGGTTGGAAGTTGATGACTGGCTGCTTTGTGAGTGAGTAAAATAAATCATGGAGATGTCTCAGTGGTGAATGTATCATGTCCTGCATATTTGCAGTGCACAGCTCTTTTTAAACTGTTTCTACACATGTAGAAAATAAGTCTTAATTTTTCCTTTATTTTCTACTTGAATCTTTACCTTCATGCATGGCAAGCAGGATCACAACTGGAATGCTTTCATTATTACTTACTCCCTCATGCATATTCTGATAATTTTAGCAAATAGGTAATTGAAATGAATACAGTTGTCCAGTAGGAATACTCAGGGGAAACATTTAGCTCAAAATAAAGCTGGAAAATGAAACACTGCTCTGGAGGGAAGGGCATATGTAGGTTAGTTGAACTGTTTCAAGAAACTGAGAATTCCTGCAGAGTTGAATTAATTATAAATTGCCTATAGGGCAGCACCCCTATTGCACAAACTGCTAAAGGAAGGAAACAATCTCTTAGATACTGTGAATGTCCCCAGATAGCTCTAAGTATTCAACAGTTACTTCTAAGATTTCAATTTTAGTAGTTTAGGTGGTTACACAAAACTGTGTGGATTTTTATTATGACCAAATTAGACTGTAAAATTAATTTTAACTCATTTTCCTTGAGGTTGCATTACCAGAACTGTGATGTTAATGGACATATAGGGAACTATATGTAACTATTAATGGAGAAAAAAGACTGATTTTAGGCAGGTAGAAAGGACTTGGAAAGTACTATAGGCACACACTGGAATTTACTTTAGTAAAGAAATATGGTGTTTTATGGGTGCTTTATTTTTCTGTTATTTCTACTTCGTGAAGACTAGGCCCAGAAGGGAGAAATACACGTTGTTTCCTTTAATAGCTCTTTGCTACAGAATTGCATTAAGTGCTACACAGGCACTTAAAGCTTTGGACATGAGTCTGCTTTTCAAGCTGAATGCTCTGAAGTAAGTTATTAAGCTGCAGGTTAAGCCCTATCACAACCTTTTGTATTTTCCTTATAAACAGAAGAACTTCTCCAGAGGCTATTCCACAGAACTGCTGTGGAAATTGCCCTGGCATTCTGTAGTAACACTGCTACAGTTGCTTCTTCAACTGGTGCCATCTGTTTTCTTAATATTTTGACTAAGATGATGAAATGTCATCAGAAATGAGAAAAAGAAATGTTTCTTTTCCCTTTTGTGGTGAAAATACAGCTTGCAAATTGTTTGAGATGTCAACTTCCTATTTTTGTTGTTCTGAAAAGAGCAGGTGAATCTGTGGCAGAGAAGCCTAGTTGTATTTTTTCCAAATTACAGAAATCTATAGCTTGTTGATAAATTATTTAAAGTGAGAGACCAATAACACTGAAAAAATGTGTGTATCCCAAAGTCAGCAAGCTGTTGCCATAAATCAATGTGATTTCCTAAAGGGAAAGAATATTTCTTTCTAAAATGCTAGCTAATTCCATAGCTAATTCTAATACGGAATAGCCTGAATGTGAGCTTGCATTTGGTACCTTATATATGATTAAACACTGTAGTACTTTTGGTGCAAAGCTGTAGCAACATGTCCTTCTGGCATGGCAATTTAAAAAGCATTAGCACTGTTTAAATCGGTGATCGTGTGAAAATGAAGGCAGCATCCTGTTTCTCCAGCCTTACAGCATACCTAATGGGCTTCCCTTCCTGTATTCATAGAAAAAATGTTCCCTGTCTGGTACAGTAAGACAATATGGTCATCCAATGAAAGTACGTGGATATAAAAATCTCAGTGATGATGTCTTTAGCTCTTATGGAGAAAGATTACTTCCAGATAGATTAAGCGTATATGAGGTCAGGATATGTTTAGAAGTGAGAAAAGCAGCAATGAAGTAACAAGGGAATTCAGTGAATTCAGTAGGTAAAGAACTGATTTATTTCTAGAGACAGTACCTTTCAAACTAAAAATGACCCTAATTTTTTGCTAGGCAGAGCATCTTGTAGGGCATGCCAGGGAGGCATTGGAATTGGCTTTTGTAAATGAATACAAAAAAGAGTTTCTTCTATTCTTTGAGTGCCATATGGTTTATTTTTTATTGGGCTGTTGTATTACTTACCATTTTAACACCCCCAGAACTTGATGCTGAAGTCAGGAGTTTCCCAAATTGTGTACTGATGGTGTAGATGGAACAGTCTGCATGGAACACCTGAATAAGATAACTGATAACAAAGCTGACAATATTCACTTGTTATCTTGGGGTTCTTTTCCCCCTCCTTCCCCTGCAAAGGGGAAGATTCTTTTTAGTGTGGTAGTGGAAAGTTTATTGTGTTTATTGGTGGTAGCTCAGAGGGTGGAATGTTTTTCTAGGAATGTGGCTGTATTGGTTTTGCATGGTCTGATTTTGGTAGTGGGTGGGGGTTACATGAGTGGCTTCTTTGGGAAGCCACCAGAAACTTCTTCCACATCCAACAGAGTCAATGCCAGAGGCTCCAAGAGGGACCCAGTGCTGGCCAAGGCCAAGCCCATCAGTGATGATGGCAGCACCTCTGGGATAACGTATTTAAGAAGAAAACCCAAAAAAAGTTATTGTGCAGAAGTAATTTTGGCCAGAGAAGAGCAGAGTGAGAACATCAGCAAGAAAGAGCCCTGCAGGCTCCCAGGTCAGTGCAGAAGGAGGCGCAGGAGGTGCTCCAGGTGCCAGACCACATTCCCTGGCAGCCCCTATGCAGCCCCTGGTGAGGCAGCTGTTCCTCCTGCAGCCCAGGGAGGTCCATGAGGGAGCAGAGATCCATCTGCAACCCCTGGAGGAGTCCACCCTGGAACAAGTCAATGCTTGAAAGAGGGCTGTGACCCTGTAGGAAGCCTACCCTGGAACTGAGTCCTGACAGGGAGAAGCTCATGCTGGACCAGGTTTCCTAGTAGGACTTGTGACCCTGTGGGGGTCACATTGGAGCAGTCTGTTCCTGAAGGACTGCACCACATGGAAAAGTGACTCACATTGGAACAGTTCATGAACTGTAGCTTGTGGGAAGGGCTCATGCTGGAGAAGTTTCTGGAGAGCTGTCTCCTGCAGGAGGGATCCCATGCTGGAGCAGGGGAAGGACTCCTCTCCTTGAGCAGTGGCAGAAGAAAAACATGTGATGAAGTGACTGTCACTCCCATTCCCCATCTCCCTGCTCTGGTTGGGAGGAGGACATAGAACCTGGGAAGGAGGGAGAAATGGAGGAAGGGTGTTTTGGTTTGTTTGTTTTTAGTATTTGTTTTACTTCTCATTATTTGGTGGTAATAAAATCAATTCATATCCCAAAGTCGAATCTATTTTGCCCATGTTGGCTGTCAGTGAGTGATCTCTCTGTCCTTAACTCATGAGCCTTTCATTGTATTTTTTCCTCCCCTGTCCAGTTGCAGAGGAGAGGGGTAGAGTGGCTTTGGTGGGCACCTGGCACCAGCCAGGGTCAACCCGCTACAGCAGCTTACCAACTTTGTATGCCTGAGCTGCAGATCTGTTTGGATGGAGATCCCTTCTCTCCTTCCTGTGGTGGGTAGGTTAGTGGGTATATGTTTGTCATATTGTGTGAAAAGTTAAGTCCATAAAATCTTTTAATTTACCAGCTAGGCTTGAGAAACCCTTAAAATTCACAACACATCTTGCATAACCAAAGTTATCCAACTTGCTTCTGGAGGTTATTTCGAAGGCTGTGGGGGAAGAATTTGTGTGGAAGAAAAGAGAGAAATGCTTTCTCATGTGAGCTTCCTCTTGTATTCATACTCTTTGTCTTGTCTTTAGCTTATTGGATCTAGCTTCTGGACATTATATAAACAAGATATCCTTCAGGAATTCTGTATTTATGTCAGCTCCTTGTTGAATCATCATATGAAGTGTGTAGTTTTCCACTGGGCATAGTACTTATGTCAGATCTTATGCAAATTGTAACATGTATTTTTGAGCCATATCAACTCTTATCTGTCTTAGAATGTTTTCAATGAATGAGACAAATTTTGCCCCTCCTCTCTTTATGTTGTGATTGGATTTTACTTTTTTTTTTCATTTCTGTTTGTGCTACCTTATCCCTGGGCTGCTAAAATTATTTCCTTAGTTTTTTAAAACCTTTGGTTTTTACTGGTTTTGGATGGCAGAAGCCATTGCATGATGAGTAGAAAACCACATGAAAAAGTTTCATACACTTCTCCAATTTTGCCTCACTTCTGGACTAGAAGCTCTTCAGAACAAGCGTTAGCTTGATACAGTTTGTCATGGATTTGATGAACTGAAGGTAAATGATTATCTATAGTATTGTTTGGTACCCTTTTAAGCTATGTGAGTATTGCATGATCCGTTGTTGGATTACAAGAAAGTATATGTGTGGGGTTTTTGTCTTTTTTCTCAGTTCAATGGTCAAAGTAGAACTGGCTGGTCTATTTGGGCCTTGGTTTTAAATTCAGAACAGAGTAGCTTAGCCACACATTTTATTGACCTTGTTATCCTCTTAAAGAGAAAGTTACATTTATAAATGTTACCTGGCTCTGATAGTCAATGAGCAATGAGATTTAACCAGACTGGTTTAAATGGTCTTTGTAAGAATCTTCATGCAGTGTCTCTTATGAATTTTCCTGTTGTGGTTTGTTCATTTCACCAGGAAGAACATTTCAGGGTTTGTATTGGACCAGGTAATATTGCTGATGGATCCCTTTCCTCCAAAGAGCCACTGTAGTGTTGAGCTGTTGTCTAAGCTTGGTTGTTACAGAGATTCATGGAGACCAAAGCCTAATTTGAGTATTCAGAAATAAATATTGAGTCCTGACAGCTACAAGGAATGCAGTCAGTATTCAGCAGTGAGGCTTGCACTGGGGCCAGGATGCAATCTTCTAGTAAGTGGTGTACTTGAGCGTGCTCACATCCCGTGCTATTCACCATAATGCATCTGTAAGAAGCACTTGCATCCTGATAAGACATTGTGATACTTCACTGCTCCGGTGAATTAATTTGCTTTGGCTGTAGAGTATGTGTTTCTGTATTTTGCATTTTAAAGCCAGGACTTAGCAATCCTGTATGTCTCATCCTATTACTTGTCATGCAGTTACTGTCTCTTTAGAACAAATGTGTATTCCTGTCTGGGCTTATTAGCATTAATAGCTGTTCTGGTTGCTCAGTGGAATACTGATGCACAATGCTAGAAACTGGGAATGAGAAGAAGGTAGCCTTTAAGGGAGGTCACAATGGACGGATTAAAGAGGGCATTGCTTTGGAAAAATGCTACTGTTCTTTAAAATCAAACTGTAGCAGCAGATAGAGAAGTTGTGATTGAATTTAACTGACGCGTTGAAAATTAATTGAGGCCTTTTAAAGGTATGGATTTGGTTTGGAATGCTGCCACTTCCATTAAGGGAAAATAAGATCGAGAAACTCTGAGTCCTATTTAACTGTGCTTAAATCTCCTAGTAATAAGTGTAGGGAGTTCTGATATTTAGAAAGGGTCATTGTTTATCCCTAGTCCAAATTTCATGCAATATCTGTAGCCTGTTTTCTAGCTAGAAGTGCTGCAATAGGCAGTCCGCAGCATCTGTAGGAATTTAGAAGTTTGGGTTTTTTCGGACTAAAGGCACATCTGTTTCCACGCTGAAGAGAAAGTCACATAGTTTTTGTGGCTGTAAGCAGCATCGATACTTGTTCCATTTAAACTGTTTAGTACTATGTAGCCTCATTTTTCCCAGTTTCTCATTTTGTGGGGTTTTTGTTTGTGGGATTTTTTTTGTTTTGTTTTTGTTTTTCTTGTTTGTTTTTGGTTTTTTGGGGTTTTTTAAATAAAAAAGAAACTCCCACTTTGGTTTAGTATTTGCTATCTTTATGAAATTTTGAATTCCATTCTTCCTTATCTAACTTTTCCTGCAAGTGGCTTTGATAGATCGGAGGAAATAACTTTGGTATGCAACTTTCCTCATTTCCTGTATTTTATCTGCTTATTTTGTCATTTGGAAGAGCTGTGATTAGCAGCTCAAATTTGGAGATTTAAAATTGGAGAAATGACACCTACTTACTCTTTTAAATAATGGAAATGAAAGTTCAATACTCAGTAAAATAATATCATGTGTATGTTGCTTGAGGGAGTTAAAACATTTTGATGAAGAAGGCGGCAGAGAGGAGTAAAGGTTGGGAGGAAGCTGTTGAGGAGTATGTGGTGATTGCCTTGCATTTTAGTGACCTAAAGCAGGAAAGGTGTTCATGGCTTATTTGTGCGCAGGTTGGCAGCCTGCTGCTTTCTCCATGATTAATGTATGTTGAGCAATGTTGAGAGGACAATAAAAATGTGAGGGCAGTTCTGCTTGTGCCCGGAGCTGTCACTGGTATTTTACATTCGAACAAGGCCCGACTCTCTGCAGGCAGTGGGGCTTTGTGATGCCATCCAGAGTGCCCACTGACAGTGTCCCAGCGAGTCATATTGTTTGTTCTGTGGCTTTACTAAAATAGGTTCTGGTTTGCCAGAATTAGAATGTGAATTTGACCACCGCTNGTTTCCTTAAAATAAGAAACCTCTGATTTCCATTCAATCTCACTAACCCTTTAGCATGTGTAATTTACAGGGTTTGGGTGGTATCTAAACATTTAGGTACATAATTAATAATAATGAAATCAGAATCAATAA
>VYZR01010489.1:5755-16641 GCA_013400675.1 Oxylabes madagascariensis | reverse complement strand
AAAAGCACGGAAAAAGGCACGGGAAAAAATGATTCAGAAAAGGCAAAACACTGAAATGGTTCCAGGAGATTTTAATTGCTTTCCCTTTTTCTGTCCGCTTTAACTTTTCAGGTCAGTGACACTAATGGGCTGTGGTGGAAGTGAAGTAAATAATTACGTATGCCAGAGACAGCACATTGATTTTTTAAGTCTCTACTCACTAATTAGTGACAGCCTTTGTAGGGACTGACAGCAGCACTTAAACCTCTGGCAGCAGGAAAGGCAAAGCAACACAGTAGAAAGGGAAAAAAGAAAAGGTCTTTGCTTGCATTTTGACTTTCACCATGTTTTTACTAGAATCATACTGGTATGGTTTAAAAAACTACTGTTTTTTAAATAGATCTATTGGTGTATCATAAATTTTAATAACCTTAAAAAAATCATTCCAGTTTACTGCTCAGTCCAAACAACCCATGTAAAAAGGTAGGTACCAGTCAGCATTGAGGTCACTGCAGGGGAAAAAGTTGTATCAGCATTTGATAATTCTTGTAATTCTGCTCCTTAATTGAGCAAGGACCAGTGTAAGTGTTGAGGAGTCTTGCTGAGGTGCCTATAGCTCAGGGCACAGCTGTCCTCACAGTGCCTACACATCTCACAGGTGCAGCAAAGAACATTCCTGAAACTGTTAGAAATTTCACCTGGGCTCACTTCTAAATTTTTGCTAAATGACGTTTCCCTTTCCTAATACAACAACAATTAATACTTCTTCCTCTTAAAATAATGAATGTTAAAATACAGATATGGAGTTAAGTATGATTCTCCATTTTCATGTGATTATGCTCCTCCATATTTATAAACAAACTGTTGCAAAGGCACATGCCTACCTAACAAAAAAATATGAAAAGTTGGCAGCCAGTGAGTTATACTTGTTCAAAGGCTTTATATAAAAGAATGTGCAGGTCAGTACAGTCCTGGGATGAGTTCATAATATGGATGAAGAACTAACTGAGACAGAAGTAACAGAATACTTACTAGTTCTGATCAGGAAATTTGGTTCTCTTAAGGCAGGTAAGGAGAGTTCATTCCAGATTTTTTTAAATTAATGACAAAAACCAGAAAGTAAGTGAAAAAAAATTGTTCATATGCTTTTCTACTTGAAAGGCTAGTAGAAAAATATGACTGCCACTGTCTTTTCCTCATTCTCTGAGACTCATTGTTTTCCCTTACTACTTTCTCATGTCTCTGGTATCTGAAGTGTTCATTGTAAAATGGATTATTTGTCTTGCAAATGCCCTAGTTTGGGGGTTAAGCCACATGGAAGAGGCCTCATTCTCTCTCCCCCCTCACGTGTCCCAGTTTAGCCCCAAAGTGGTGCCTGAAGAAGTAATAGGGTAATAATATGGGACACTAGAGGCAATATGAGAGTTCAGAGGAATGCCAGGACAAAATACCACAAGTGCCTTAAATCAGGCTGTGCAGCTTGTTTACAGTGTGGTTGACAGGAACTATTTTCAAAAGAAATGAGGTTAAAATTAATGACCAGGTGAATCTGCATATGTAATTTATCAGAGCAAGCAACCAATAAAAAAGAATGACTCTAATTAAAATTAGTAGCACAGGAGGGGAAGGATACTTAAAAAAACCCCCAACAGTATTCAATCAAGCATTCAGCTCACTGTGTATGTTCAGTCTCCTGGTCTTCAGGTTTAAACCCCAGCACCCTTTAGCTGCACTGAGGGACATGAAGTTACCTGTCCCAGCTCAGGTGTTCAGTCACACCACACCACACCACATGCTTGTTTTCCATGAGCAAACAGCCTCTTTTCTGAAGTAAGGGTTACCTGTTTACACATGTTGGATGTTATCCTAAGTACGCAAGAAACTGTATCTGACAGAACTTGTCCTCTTATGTGATCAGCTTCCACAGGTTTTCAAACAGCCCCACTGAAACCTGAGTGAACACAAAGTTATGGATATTTTTTTTCCTCTTCCCGTATAGTTTCCAGTAGAGATGTTTCTGGGAACAGGTTTCCTCATAGTGTGGGTTTCAAAGGTGCTGTTCCTGCCCTTGGAGGCAGGTGCCAGCTGGGGAGGGGATGCCAGTCCCTGAGCGCTTCCAAGAAGCAGCACCAACACAAGATGTTCTCTAAATATTTTCCTACAGTACTAAAAAGTGTTTAGTGAGGATGCAGCAGGATCACTGTGCTCTGTGTGAATGAGTGCTGTATTGCTAAACAGTGCCAGTGGGTTACCACCATGACAGAATTTTTCTCTCTAGCCACAGATAAATCAGCAGTGGCCAGTTGAGTCGGGTTTGCAATGAGCTCCTGACTCTCCTTTGGCTGCTGTTTCTTTTGTTCTTCACCCTCCCTGTAATACTTGATACATGACCCGACTCATTCTATGGATCAATGTTATCCAGAATCTTGGAGAGGTGAGGAACGACCACAGGGACAACACTCCTTTAAGGTCACCTCCCATCTCTGGGGAAGACTGCAGGAACAGCAAGCAGAAGACAAACAGGGAAAGGGAAAAGGGCTCAAGACATGCACTGAGACAGAGTACAAGTGGGAATGCAGCTGTCGTACCTACATACCTACAGAGCCAGGATTTTGCACCATCCTGAAGGAATTAAATGCCACAAAAGCTGCACAGAAAAGCCCCTCCTTAAAAATCCAATTATGAGAAAGTAGACTTACATTATTAACAAAGCAGTTTTAATAGAAATGTTTAGGCTTACATTTCAAAATGACTTACAAATGAACTTAATCACAATGCATATATTCTTTTCTTTTAAAAAAACAACCATATTCATTCTAACATAATATATATTTTCTGAGTTATAAAATCCCATATAAATAGCAAATTCTTTTCAGTACACAGATTACAAGAATACATAAAAACTGGGATGCATATCTGAAGAGAATCCTGAGTATGCATTCCACAACTGGTATAAAATATAACAATGCTAGAGTTGGACACAAGAAATGCTCTTGTTCCAGTATGTAATTCTCTTAAAAAAAACCCAACCAAACAAAAAACTGAGAACTTTTTGGTTGCTCAACCTTGTTCAGCTCCCTAGACTCAGGAATTGCTCTGGATACTCCACTCCTTGAGATTCTGGGAGCATCCTGTGGATTCTTCTGGTAACAAGAAAAGAGAACAACATGTCTTCAGGTATACAGAAATAAGGCACTTCCTTAGAGCAGGTCAGTGTGGGCTGTAAGCAGCAGCTGGGACTTACAGCCAGAAAGGAGCAAAAAGTGACTCTTGAATGATGATGTGGGGAAACAAATTTGGAAGAGGCAGCCAGTTCTTACACTCCTCAAGGTTCCCCTGATTATCCCCCAAAACAACATAAATTCAAACAAGAACGAATAAGTGGAAACTTTGCATGTTAGAAAAATCAAAGCTGAAGTTCCCCTTCTTTTTAGACTGAGGTAAGCAAACAAGCAAGTTGGGCTAAGAGGAAGTCGTAGCAGCATTTAGATCAGAGCATTCACCCCGTGCTTTCTCGTCTCCCTTCCAAGAGAGCTGCACAAGAGAACTGCGTGACTGGCAGCGATCCCAGTGGCGTGACTGCATCTCCTAGGAGCAGGCAGAGTGCAGCGCTGCAGGAGGACACCAACGTGAGGAAGCCTCACGGTGTGTTCAATTTGGAGCTATGTTATTATTGGAGCACAATGGGGTTTTTTCTGGTCATAATGAAAAATAAAGTCAATTATTCATGGAAGAAACAGACACTTCTGCCTGTTGTTTTCAAAGAGTAATGTAGTAATTATATATTCCTTAAAACACTGCTGTTAGATAAAATATGATGTTTTTTCAGAGCTCTGACATGAATCATAGGAACAAACTCATACATGCAAACTGCAGTAAACACACAGAGGCTTAAATTTTGCTTCTTATTAGAATGTCAACTCAGTAGAGATAATGAAGTTAATTAGAGCCATTTATAATCTCCTGGCTTATTCCCAGTTTAACTGGGATCAAAAACTGGATGAACAACGTTATACTGAAGTTGAGCCATAGTTCTCAATGAAATTTTCTCAGAAATTCTCAAGAGTTTTCTGTCCTTTCAAATATTACAAATAACTTCTTTCTTCTTGGGATCCTGTGAATACTCTCATGGTAATTTTCTTCCTGCTTTAGGTTAAAACCAACAGGAAGAAGTTGTAAATATTGCACAGTATGTTAGGACAGAAGAATAGAAAAAAAAATGGCACTTGCAGGGTGACTTTTCAGTCCAAAGAAAAGCTCTTCATTTTTTCTGCTAATTCCTGTCTAATTTCTATATGTTTTTTCAGGTTTTGCACTTCATGAGGCAGGTTAATGTCCCACACTGACACGCAGGATTGTAACTCTGGAGAAAAAAAAGAATATTTTAAAACTGCAAGAGATGAGTTATTGTATAATTAGAAATGATTTTGCTTATCTGCTTGTTCTCAATTACTCATAAATTTACCCAATGAAGCATGATCTCTAGGACCCAGAAGACAAGTTCCATGACACTTCATGTGTGAGATGATGCAGTTATGGATTACAAGCTGTTTGTACTTGCACAATGATTTGGATTCTCCTAAATTTAGAATATCCCATTTACAAGTACTCAAAAAACCATTTCTGGTGCCTGTGGGCCTTAAGGTACTGACCTGAGCCACAGGTAATGCTAATACTGAGGTGCCTGGTAAAATTTTATCTCTATCTTTCCAAGCAGATATACCCTAAATGCCTGTGAGACTCAAACCCCATTCACTATAAAATAAAAACTGATTTCATAAGCTAGTGATTATACTGAGAAAAGGTCACTTCTTCAGTCTCCATTCATGCAAACAACTCTTTACTCATGAAGAATTCACACTGTTTTTGGTAGAACAGGGATAATTGAGAGCACTTATATGACTGGAGGCTTACAAGCTAAGGCCCCAAGGATTCTGGAGTCTCTGATTCTTCTCTGTAGTTAATGTCACTCTTAAATAAAATAAAAATGCTAATAAGCCAATAAATATGGCTATGGTTACAGGAATTGGGGAACACCACAATGTAAACCCAATGCTCTAAAGTTTGACTCATTTCAGGCAGCTCATCTACACTTACCCTCCCTAACTTTATATTATCATTGCCACATTTTTAGGAGTCACTGAAACTGGGATGAGATAAAGGTGAAGAAGGGCACTGATCAGAGCATCAACTTTAACTGTTCTTACAAAAATCTAAAGACGCAGATTTTCTATCTTCCAGCACTTTGCTATGCTGATTGTCGGAAGCTTTTACCGCTGTCTGACTGAAATCTCCCTTGCTGTAACAGAAACTTGCTAGAGCTTATCCTACTCACAGGGAATATGTAGAAGTCTTTATTCCCTTGCTCTTCATTTACATATTTGAAGCCTATTATCATGCCCTCTCTAAGCTTTATTTATATTAACCAACTTTTCCTCACAGGTTGCATTGGTCTCCTCTGGACTACTCCTAATAGTCCAGATCATTCAGCAATAAATGGTTTGGCTCCTCCAGCAGAGGCCATATTAGCACTCAGCAGAGTGTAAGAATTCACTCAGGTCTTACAGACACCACTTTCATTGTGTGAGCGTGGTGTTTGCCTCATCTGCACCCATGTGACATGGCTGATTCGTGACCAGCCTCTGATCAATTCTGATCTTTTTCTGCAGCACTGCTGTTTAAGCTGATCATTTCCTCATGCTGGTACAGTGGATCATTCCAAATTAAATAAAAGGTCTTGCATTTGTCCTTACAGAATTGTATCCTGTTTCCTTCCAGATCATTAGTTCTATTTGTCAGGGTCACTTTGAGCTCTAATCCTGCCCTCCAGTGAGCTTGTCTTAGCTGTGAGTTGTCTGCAAATCTGAAAAGTATATTCACTATTCTTTTATCCACATCACTTATGAAAACATTGGGGATTCCTGACCTAGCACAGACACCTCTGGAAATTAATTTGGTACATTCTCCATTGTCATTAGACAATAACATTTACTCTTCAAATACAGTTTCCCAACAAATTGTATTGCATCCCTCAAACAGTGGCTTCCACAGATCCACTTTTGGAAGTTACTTTTAGTTTGTATGAACCCAGATATGCAAAAGAAAACAAAAATAATTTAATAGTAGTGTTTCAATAAAATTGTATCAAATGATAATCAACTCTCAGTGAGTAGTCAAGCACAATAGCGTCTCCTCCACTAATAATACAAGCTAATAAAACACAATTCAGATACCTTTGTGAGATTTGTTGTCTTCAGTGTCACTTTTATAGCAATATCCCAAAACAAGGACCACATTCTTGAGGCTCCCTTTTTCAAAGAAATAAAATGTCAAATCTTAATGTGAATTTCGAAATTTAAGGACAGAAAGAGTAGATGACATCAAGGCACTAAGAGGACAGAAAGCAGAGTTCAATCAACCGGACCCTTTATTCAAAATCATTAACCATGAAAAACCCAGACACAAAGACAATAGAGTTCCCATCTCCATTTAATGTCAGGGTTTATCAGGGTTCCAAGGCATAAGCACAGGATCAGCCGACCAGCCTGCTGAACAAACCCAAGAACAAAGCCTCTATTATCCAGCACAGGCAGAGGTGGTAAAGTCACAGGAAACAGATGTCACAGCAAAGGAACAGGCTGCAAGTGAAGTCCCAGTGCACAGCAAAACGTACCAGTTCAGCTATGAAAAAACTAAACCAACCAAATATGACAAAAAAACTGAGTAAAAATTATGAACTAAAAGTTTTAAACTTATGATGGCGTATGGGTGGGAAGTGGAATAGGGGATAGATCATAAGAAGGTAACTACTGAATAATGCAAAAAGAGATCTGGAAGACAGGAGTGGTTGGATCACAAAAGGATAAACAGAATGCGCCAGAGTTTCAATATCAACTTTCTACTTATTTCCAACAAGACACGTCTATAAATGTCTTGCAAAGATATTTTGCAGACCGCCAAAGACCCAGCCTACGTCCCTGGGTCAGGATCAGGCCAGGGAAGGAACAGCCCCCACTGTGCAGACACCCCACTGCAGCACCGTGCGTCACACTGCTTCACACAGGGAGCCCTACACTCCCAGGCAAAGATGAGGAGGGGAGCAGTTTGTGGGGCACAAATAGACTGGAGTATGGCTTAACTGTGAAAGCTGCAGTTGGGAAGTTTTTTAACATGCTGTGGCACCTCTGCAAGGTAGAGAGAGGTTTTTCCTGCTCTGAGGAGGTCAGCACTATATTCTCCTCTGAGAGTGATGTCGATCTGGTTATAGTAGATGAGGGATGGTGGGAACCGTACACATCCTCCATGCTCCGATTTCTCATAATTTTTTTTTCTATAGTCACTCCTGTCCATACTTCTTACAAAAGTGATTGGAACTTAAGTATAATGTTTCTTATTTAGACCTAGGTCCTGTCTTACCATATAGAAATCTAAATTTGCACTTGCAAAATAAACTACAGATTTACATCTAAATTATTCTCTATGGTAAGTCTCATGCCTATTGAACACCAATGTGTTGGGTGACAGAATTGTTAAATCACATTGTATTTCCATATTCATATATGAAGTACAGATAAAATTAATGTCTCAAAGTCTGGCAATGTCTTTTTCCTGAAATATTTACCTCTGCTTGTCATTATATGTTTTAACCTTAAACGAAACTATTTCACACAAAAACGTTTCCCTCTCTCATCTCTTATTTTATATAAGCAATGTGGTACTGTTGAAAAACTGCTCAGCAGTCTCAGTGTCATTTTCAGAGATTCCAGTAGAAACCAAGTCCTTGAATTTAGGAAGAAAACTCTAGCTCTTATAAATAATTGCTGCAAAAAGATGATCAGAAGAAAAAAGTACACATCAAACTGCATATATCAATCTTATTTGCATTTCTCGAGATTTGTGCAAATGCAGCTAAACTCCTGAATATTAATTTTTCTATAAATAAAATTTTGATTAAAAATGTTCAGGTGACTGAGCCTCAAAGTTTTTAAAATCACGCTATTCTGTACAATGTATTTTCCCTACCAATGACAGTGGCAAGGCAAAAATGATTATGTTTTCACAGTAATTATTCTTTACAAAATGCTAAAAATAAAACATCCCTTTATAATAGTAACATTGAAGCTATCAGGACTAGATGGAATGATAATGCTGTGCTATAGTTGGCACCATTAACAGATGGGCTCTGAACAGACCCTAAGACTTGCTATTTCAGGCAAAGGCAAGTCAGAGGAACGTGGGGTATGTTTGACTCACACAACGTTGCCAGCACTATGACCTGACTGTAATCTATGGATTCTTCTGGCGCCAAAAAGGAAGAAATAGCCCACAGAATAAGTTCCTGATGGTAAGGAGAAAACATCCACAGCCTGCAACTGTGATATTTGCTAGCAGAATTACAGTGTGCTGCTGAATTCACAACAGCTTCAGTGTTTGGTTAATTGGTTTTTATTTTTGTTTGTTTGTTTGTTTGTTTGGGCAGCAAACACACTAAATAACACTGACAGAGAAATTCCAGAGTTTTTTCCAAAACACAGTGGAAAGTGATGGAAATCCTCATGTCATGCCACAAAGTACTTCTTGAAGTAATGTGTATTTTGAATGTGTTCACCACAGCAGTACCACAAACTTGAGTTGATACGGTCTTTATTACTTTTGGGAAAGGCACGGGACAATGTACAGGTGAAGGAGGTTTCAACAGCCAAGGAGTGTCCCTTTCTCAGCTGCATTCCTGTGGCTGTTCACGGTCACCACTGAAACCCCACAACTCCTGTCTGCCTACAGCAGCAGCACACCTATACAAGTCCACACCCCAAGTCCAGGTGTGTAGCACTTTCCCAGCTCTGCTGTGATCTACCTGTGACCCAAATCTAAAACAACCATTCCTGAATGAGGATGGGAGAAGAAAACCAGGCAATAAGCAATGGAAGAGAAATTATTAAAATCCAACATGGTCCGCAGAGAGAGAAGCCAGAAGTGTAACACTTAAGATGGAGAAAGAACACAGGCAGACACACGTTAAGAAAAGACCACGTGACAGAACATGGTGAGAGCTGTGCTGAGACACAGCACAGGGATACAGTGAAGGTAGGGGGTTCATGTGCAGACCAGTGACAGGTCAGGGAAGAGCTGCTGCTTTATGTGGGCACAGGTATTCAGCCTGCTGGTATTCAGTTTACACCCTAGAGTCTGACACTGATGGAAAATGACAGCTGTGGAGTAGAATGAACAAATCCTAGATAGCGCTAATCTGTTCCTGGAACACTATAACAAGCAGTACAGAGAAAACCTAAACTTAGCAGTGATTTCAAAGTACTCATCACTTGAAGGTTTTACTTACCCAGCTGAGCCGTTATCATGACTCGAACAGAATCACAGAACTTGTCTATAACTCGTACAGGACGACGCGTTGACAAATCAAGCAGCAAGATATGTCCTCCTCCTGTCCCTATCCACAGTGCAGTATTTTTCTGCAGACAAATGGTCTTCACTCTTCCAGAATAAGCCAGTTTATGTTTTGATTCCTTATTTAATTTTTCCACTTTGTTCCTACAAGTAAGGAAAGAATTTGCACTGGAATTTGGTGGCATCCTATTCTGCAGCTACTAAAACAACACTCTGAATACCAGATGTTTAAGCAATCATTCACCAAGTCAAATCACAAAATTCTCATCCAAACAAACTGGGATGAAAATTATTGGACTCCAAAGAGCCATCTGGTCTGCTTCAGAAGACCCTTTAACAGAGGGCAGGAACACTTCTCAGTTCCCCGCACAGTCTGCAATAGGTTAATGTCACAGCAAAGTGGGAAGAGCACACCTACACCTGCTCCTAACCTCACCATAAAAACGAAATGGATTTGGCATGCTAAGGCAGAGGAACAATCTAAATGCAAATGAAAAAGTCACAGTTAATAAAAATATGATTTCCTACTGAATTTAGGCACTGAAAAGACATTCTTGTTCAGGGGATGCAGGAAGTAGCTGGATTAGCCTTAGTACCTGAAGGACAGCAAAAAGACTTTCTTCTTTCTTGAGCTAAATGAGTCTTCTTGACATCATAGAGAAATTGGGAAATACAGTAAGGGTCTTTAAAAAGTGAGATTCTGCATGCAATATTCTGAAATTCTGCGCCAAAAGACAGAATAGAAAATCCACACTTGCCGAATAAACTGGGCAAATCCCTTACTTTTGGCAGGTTAGGGTACCGTGCTAGAAAAGGCAATCTGATAATTCAGCTTCCTATCCATCAGGCCAACAATCTGAAATAAAACACTTACTTAAGAAAATGTGCACAGTCAATTAATTCAGAAAGTTTTTCTGTCTTCTTGTCCCAGATTTCCACAAAATGGCTGTTTTTCTTTGCCAAGTAGATGGATTTGTCTATTGCTATTGAAATAATGTTTGCATCACTGTAAGCATTATGGCAAAACCTAGAAGAGAGAACTCCAGTATAGATACATAGAAAGTACCTAGTAGAAAAACTTGACTACTATGAGTGGGATTAGTTTCCTTCTGACTCTTGCAGAATCTTTCAGCCTTAAAATCAAACTAGGCTAAGATACAACTGAAAGGCTTTGCTTTAATCTTCCTACAGTTCAACATAAATTCTCACAATAACAGAATTAGGCTGATGACACCCTTGGAGGCACATTAATGCTCGAAGTCTATTAATAAATCTTTCTCATCAAACACTATTTTCCCTGCTAAGGAAAGACTCCCCTTAAATTCAGAGTAGGATTTGTCCATGTGAGAATTACATCAAACACTCCCAAACCCTCAGTCAATAATTTCTAAATAGTGAGAAGTCAGCAATCTGATGTGATTAAATATATATAGGGCAAAGATATGCACACATATCATACTGACAAACATGGAAAGACAAATACTATGATAAATATGTATGTGTAA
>VYZR01010488.1:30422-40962 GCA_013400675.1 Oxylabes madagascariensis | reverse complement strand
TTGTAAAGGACTTTCATTATCTATACAGCAATGGGATTTACTCAGATTTAGATCAGTAACCATCACTTGAGCACTAAAGATCTAAACGAATGAATTTTACCAATCTGCAATGCAATAAAACAAATCAAAGCAATCTTCTGACAAAAAAGACAGAGATCCTGAAGTATAATGGACAGTGCTAGAGTTGAAGGAAGTAGTTGCAATTTAGATATTATGCCCCATTGAGATAACCAAAATTACTTTAAGTTTGAAAAGGACATCCAAGATAGGTTAAAAATAGTCTAGGTGGAATAGAAACATTTGTGGTTGCAATAAACTTTGTGCTTGTGAACATGTGTGCAAGACAACTCACAGGTGCAAACAAGCAATGAAACATACAATTTTTAAGTAGTTTGATTCATCCTTTCTCTTGACACACTCCTGCTTATAATCTCATTTGATTTTAAGGAAGGGAGGAAGCAGAAACATAAGACTTTAAAATCTCCTTTTTCTAATATTTTCAGACAGGCTGATTCCTATCAGTCAATGCAGTCGTTGGGTGTAATTACTTACAGTTAGGCTGTAGGTTAATTATCTTAGGCTTACAGTGCTTCTTCCTGAGTACTTCTTTTAGTTAGTCATGTAGCTTAAAGCAGAAAAAATGCAAATAATTGCAGTGAGGAGACTACTGGGGTACAAAATAAATGAAACAAAGAGGAAATTGCAGTTTCCTCTACCACCCTAGTGAAAATCATTTTGAGGCTGGACTGCAGTGTCACCTGAAGCACAGCACACTACAACTGTGGCAACAGGCTGGGGGACCTATGGGCTAAGAGTGGCGGGTCCATATACCCAGAGGCTTTCAAGCTATTTATGAGTTAGAACACAAATCACTGTTCAAATTACATGAGTTTGACAAACTTACACTAAAAAACAGTTCTAATTTTCAAGTGATTAAGCAGCATTTTAATTAAATTTAGAACAAAAAATACGCAAGAAAATTGCTTCATTAAAGCTTTTATTAAGTTACTAAAAATTCAGATGCACTACACACACAGGTTTTTGTGTGAGATACCCATCACTCCTAAACACACAGTGTCCCATAAAATATTAATTGCAGTTAACAGAGCAACTATTTCTGGCTTCCATGCCATAATTTTCATGTCAGGAGCTACTTGTTGAGATGAAAAACATACTCTGCTACCTATTTAGTATTCATAGATAGGTGGGGGGAAATACACCTTTCTGCTTTAGTTCCTGCTGAAGTGAATCAGTCTACAGAAAACACTCTCTTTCCAGTTACTAAACTGGAACTAATCCAGTCATTAGACTGTAAAACCTTGCTTGAAGTATCTGTACTACCGTAACAGGGGTAGGAGGACAACGAAATAAAAAATCAATCATCTCCTTTCTGAGAAAGCTACATGTGGGCACAATGTAACAAATGAGTTCACTGAATATTGGATGAAATTTATAACAAACAAATTAGTAATTTAAATATATAATTAAGTTAGTAACATAATATAAACAAATATCTTAAAATAACAAGCATTCAGAATCGTGTTTAATACATTAAGATTTCCTTTTCTTTTTCAGTATTCACAGTTTCATTCACACCAAGCAAGCAGTAGTAACACCAAAGCTTAAAGAAATCATCTATATCATTTGGCAACAACATAGCAACTTTTATTGTAAATTCTTAGAGCCCACCTTCTGTGTACAGTCTCTATCATTCAATTTATTTATTGTCAACAGTCACACACATCCCACTGCTGCAGAAAGAAAAAAAGCACAGGTTACAAGTTCTGCCAGTGTTGCTTAATCTATTAAGTACAGATTTACCTGAAGATAATAGTCTCTAAATTTTTGCCTATGTGATTTCATTTAAAAATATTTACATTTCCAATTAATACCAGTCATCTTTTGGCATGGGCTAACAAATAACAACACACCAGCCCTAACCAAGCTGAGGGTCTCCTCTTTTGGACAGAGGGATGGATCTTCAAGCAACAAAGAGCACCTGAGATCCCAACTCCTCCTCCAATGGCAGAATAGCCACTAACTCATACCAGCAATGCCCCTGGCAATAGAGCCAGTGTTGCTGCAGCAGAACCATCCCAGCTCAGTGGGACAGACAGCAGCTGCCAGCCCAGCCCTGTCCCTCTCCCCTCTCCTGGCTCACAGCAAGCACTAAGGCAAGATCACTTTGTCCTGTCACACATTATTTCAGTTAAGACAAAGTCACCCCTTTTTTCTTTTCCCTATCTCCCAACAATGACTGCAGTTCTGTGAAGACTAAGTGTAACATATGGGAAATAAAAACCCGAATGCTTTAGATTTAGAAAGACAAAATCTTGAGGCTAGACAAGAGTCCAATTTAAAGAGAATTCACTGTTTATAAACATTCTGTGTGCACAGATGGATTACATCTACTAATCCAAACAAGTAGAAAATTACCACAGAACGTATTACATAAAGATGAAGAACAAAATCAAGACTATACAGAGAAATTAAGACATTTAAATTACAATTCAGTAGCCTATCTTTGTGACTACAGCCTTTTCCTGAGTTAGTCTCAAGCAGACAAGCATAAACAGCCCAGTAAGTTACCTCAGTCGAGTGTCCTACTGGACTATCACTAATTATCTCTGCTTTAGTACTGTTACAGTGAAATACAAAAATCATATAAGCAGCATAAGGGAACTCAGGAGTTGCAACTATCCACTAATGCCCACATCCATCAACTTTAAGTAACAAATGTCTGTAGAAAGTCAAAAGACCATTCAAATAAACACTGATTATCCAGCTTATTATCAAACTCAATATATTTACTGAATACAGATTCAGAAAATATACTATTTTAATTAATATTTTAGAGTGATAAGGGGGGAGGGAGGGAAGGAGAATTTGCTAGTCAGAGAACACACACACAAGTCTTTACAATCTTAGCACCCCCTCTAAAGCTAGATGGCCAAAGGCAGGGTGAGGAGAGAGGTAATAATCTCTTTGTTGCTTCAACTATTAATTTGGGAGTAGCCATTCATAGCCAAGTGAGAAGAAAAAGGGATTACTGACATGGCCAAAGCAGCACTAATGATACAAGATCGAAGAAAACTGTCAACAAAACTTAAAAGCCACACCATTATCTCTGCACAGTCAACAGCCAGAAAGCTCTGTCTAATTGAGCAGTTTTGTTTTTAAGATCCATGCAGTAACCATCATGCTAAACATTGAGTTGAGCAGGAAACACAAGATAACATGTTATAACAATCCACCTAAACAAACAGTTTCATATAAATGCAGTTATTTAAAAACTGCAAAATAGTTACAGATGGAAACAGCTTGCTTAGACCTGAAAATTATGTCAGAAAATGGATTTTTGATTAGCAACCAATCTTTTTTAACTGTGGGCAAGATCTGGCTCTAAAACTGAGACCAACGAGTTGAAAAAAAAGCACACACATGCATGCCAGTTTGCCCTATGATTTATGTACACTCACTCAATTCAAGATACCTCTGCAAGCAACTGCAAACTAAAATTGAGTCACAAGTTCCTATTTAAGTTTCTGTTTTCTGAAAGCACCTTAAATTTTGCTGTTCAAGTAAAAAAAAGAGTTCCCACATTGAACATACACAGCAAATTACAGTCAATAGCAAAAAAAAAAGTGACAAAATTAATACGCTCCTAGAATAATGAAAGAATCAGAAGAGATGTAGTGTAGGAATATCCTTGGATATACCACACACCAAGTAGCAGAGCCTATTAAAAGGAGAGAAAATTTGGGACACAAAAGACTGCCCATAAAACTTATTGCCAAATAACTGAGGATGCAGGGATAATGACAGATATATGTTTAGCTACCTATAGCACATACAATATCCTGCATGTTTCAAAATATAGGGTGGAAATCTTTCAAATAAGGAACCTTATGACAAGTTAGGGATGTCCGCTACTGTTTATTTTCCAAACCTCTTCAGAAGATCCTCCAAATCACCTGGGAGCGATCACCTTCAAAGACAGGAAGACCACACACCAAATGGTGCTGAGCAATGACTAAGAGCTCCTACATTTATCACTCTTATACAATAAAGGTATAATCCAGGTAGACATATAATTTCACATTATAAAACAGATGGCAGTAACAAACTTCTAGACATTACAGTTGCATTAAATGCTTATGAAAAGTTTTCATTCAGTAATATTATTTCAGCTACCTAACTGAAGAAAAATATTAAGAATTACCTTGGAGGTTTGTGATACTGGCATAGGAAGTCAAATCTGTCATCTGGCACAGGTACTCGACTCTCGTTTGGATCAATAGTACAGAAAGGAAAATTTTCCGCTGCCGCTTGACTCTTTGTTAATACATTGAAAAACGTTGATTTCCTATAAATGACATAAAAACATTCAATTTAGAAGCATTTAAAAGAACTGGATTGAATCACATCTTATTCTAACCCAAAGCGATACTGAGCTTTCCATTCACTTCAACAGCAGCGACCATTCCCCCTGATTCCAGCAGAAGACACATGCGTCTGGAACGCCCCACTGAAACCCAGTGATGTTTACCTCTCTTCCCTACCCTTTGGAATTCCTCTAAGTAAGTACACTGCACACACAGGTTAGCAAAATAAAAAAAAATTAAGTCAAAAGCAATTTACAGCCGTACTGGCTATTTCTCATTTTCTTCAAGTACAGTGAGACGCAGGTAAAGATGCTTGAAACTTTTTTTTTTAAACTAGTTTTGCCATGACTCACCCTTTCCACAAGTATATTGTTCCTTCGGATTTGTTTACATTGTAATACAATTTCAGTATCTAAGCAATGAAAGTCAACAATGAAAAGAGAAAAAAAGTGCCACCGAAAGCAAACCACATCACTTAATCAATTACGAATAATCTTTTGTGCATATGAAGATACAGTTATACCTTTCCAAACTATTTTTATCCCTTTTAAATATCAGTGAAAACAAGCCTATAAGTACTCTACCAGGGACAAAAAAAAAAGAACACTTCCCCTTAAACCGAGTAACAGATTACTGTTAGCTGCACTTATTAAGCCAAAAGAGCAATTCTTGATTTATTAACTCCCAAATCTTCTACAATAAATATTCAAGTTGTTGTGTTTTTCAGAGCTGCTCTGCATACAGCCAACATGCTCAAAAGTCACTCACAATTTTCTTTGAAAGTTATGTCATTGTTACATCATTGAAAATGCTATTTATCCCCATTGACATGCAGTACAGTGCTACAGCTAATTATTTCCCTTGAGTACATCTTAGCTAAACCTTGAAAAATAAAATAAATGATATTGAAAACATAAGAAAGCAATGCTTCCAGCTTTAAGACATGCACAAAAGTTTGTCCTCTGATTTGTTAAAGATTTGAAGATTGAGACTGCTGAGACCTTCTCTTAGTAAATAGGATACACAAATTAATACCAAAAAGCTTCACATGTATATCTCCAGGTAATCAGTTGGTAATCAATTCATCCTCCCTTTCAAGTTCAGCTCCTGTGAGAAGCCCTAACAACTACAGAAAATAAGCATGACAGAAGTCAATTACTAACATTCCATCATCTCTTCCAAACTGTCAGTTAGGCTTGTCTCACTACAAACTCTGAAGAAGTTTCAAGAAAGTCCTCTTCGCTGTTAATGACACGGAATAATTAACCCCTTCCTGTGCACATCATCCCAAAATATAAAAGGAATTTGCTGCGCACGTGTGCCTAAGTTGTGCATGAAAACATGCATTACACATACACAAGAGTGGAAGTAGGGAAATGCAAAGGACATAATGTTTTATAAAACTCAGCAATTACTAAGACTTTTCCTTCACTATCATCTTGTCCAGACTCGTACACACCTGCCTATCGCTGCCAGTTTTGCGCGGCTCCACCTGCAAGCATTTCCAGCTAAAGATGGAAGTCCATCACCGAGCAGTAAGACGCGTCCCTCAGCTCGCACCCGCACCTGTCTGCACCCAGACCGCGCCCCGGGCGCTGCCCGGCGCAGGGAGAGCGAGGAGCGTCCCCGCCCGCCCCCCACACCTACCCCACGTTCGGCAGCCCGACGATCCCGATCTTCAGGGACGTCCCGAACCTTCCGATGATCGGGTGCGACTTAACCCCGTCGCCTCCCTTCTTCGGGGGCATCTGCAAGCACAGAGGAGGGCACACTNCTGAACACCACCTTGTCAAGTAGAGTGCACCGAGTGCCACATCCGGGCTTTCCTTAAACACCTCCAGCAAAAGTGACTCCACCACTTCCCTGGGCAGCCCATTCCAATATCCAATCACCCTTTCTGTGAAGAAATTCCTCCCAGTATCCAGCCTAGACCTCCCCTGGCACAGATGAAGAAAACCATGTCCTCTAATCTGTCACTGGGTGCCTGGCAGAAGAGCCTGACCCCCACCTGGCTACACCCTCCTTCCAGGGAGTTGTAGAGAGGGATAAAGTCACCCCTGAGCCTCCTCCAGGCTAAGGTCCCGGTCCTCTGTTTGCCAGCCCATCAATCCTGCACCAGGGCAGGAAGCGCTGGAAAGGTGAAATACCCAATGCCCAGAGAAGTGCCATAGGCGCTTTGGGTTCAAAGGAGCGCTGGTGCTTGTAGGCACACCACTAGATTTTTGTGCATGCTTATCTGGATAAAAAGGTGTATGGTCAGGAGGAGACCCTTGTAAATACATTGTGATTGATTTATAACAATTTACATGGCAAATTAATAAAATAATCTAGGAATAAAATAGAGAGGTTATGAAGAACAGATTAAACATTTAGAATCTATGAAAAATTAATTGCAGAAAATGTTACAGAAGTCAGATCAGGACTCTTCAAAAAAATTTGACATTTTCTTTAACTTAGGCTCTGCTTCTCTGAACCATTAAAGACAGGCACCAGTGTTGCCTGCTAAGAAAATTGAAGGAGAGAAGGCAGTAAAAACTATTCTTATAGCATGCCCTATTTTAAGTCCATAAGATAAAATTCTCAAAACTTGAAAAACACCAGAGTGAAGGAGTCAAGGTGAGAATATCATCAGATATATATCATCTCAATTACAGTAAAAGGAACATAATAATGAACTTTTTTTTTTTTTTTTAAGAAAGGACACTTACTAAGCCTAATTTGAAATTACACATAAAAATGTCTGATACAACGTTTAAATTTCAGTGACGTGAGATTTTTTGCAACAATAATATTGAGGAAGAGAATGGTGTATCTGTTCAGAGTTCTTCTATTCGTATAATGATAATAACAGTTCTTGCTGGTAATATATTTATGTGGTCTTTCTACTGTCTTAAAATCTATCACTATACACTTAAGAGGGAAAAAAAGCACATCTAGTTCAGATTCAGATACAGTTACTTAGTTGTTGAATGAAGCTAATGTATTACTACACCAAGCATTCAGTAAAATTGAAATTAACAGAAATTATTTATAAATAAAATCAGCACAGCACCTGCATCCTTCACATCTGTAAACAAACTTCAGTAACCAAATTTAGTTTCCTTTTCAGGAACAAAATAAAAACATCATAGTGTTCCACCCTTCTAAAGTTCAAGACACTTTACTTCTCCTGAAAGTAGCATTTTGCGAGACTATTTCACAGTAACAGTACAGGATGGATTAGCCTAGCTCTATTAATAAGGCCACAAACTTTCCGAAAGACTACTTTTGGAGAGCTTTTCTGCTTATTAAATTTTCCCACTATCCAAACATTTTGTCAGACAATTTTGTTGTCCAATCTAGGCACAATAGCTCTCAGTAGATGAACTTTTTGTCTTCTTAAAATAAAAATATTTAACTAACCAGTCTGCAAGCACAATACAGACATAAGGCATAAGTAGTTTGAAGTAAAGGACTGTATGTATGTGTGTATACATATATATATATATATATACAAATAATAAAGCCTACTATGGGTGTAATTTTGATTTTAGCTGTTGGGGAAAACAGCTGAACTGGAAGACAAAAAGAAATTAAAATCCTGCCTACTTTTGTTGCTGTACAATGCGACTACATACCAAAGTCAGTGATGTGTGTACAAAAATATGCAAGTTTGAATATAAGGTTTTAATTTATGCTCTTCACTTAGCATATTGTAATAATGGCCCGCTTCTCCCCTTCCCTGCCCCCTCTCCCCCTCCACAGTTCCTATATCTAACTTACTCTTAGCACGGCCGCCTCACTAAATGCAGGTAGAGGACTTCAAAGCATTTGATTCCTTCAGCTAGAAATTGACTCATGGCCATGTAACACTTCATCTTACATGCTTTTGATTTCAAGTTGCTTTCAAAGTCAAGATTTGCCTTATTTGGCTAAATGTTCTATCCAAATCTGTCATAATGCTGAAAACCTCATTTTAAACTGGCTTACGTAGTTTAAACCGTAATAATCTTGACCATATTACATACAAAATGTGTTCTATAAGTTTAACGGAAAAAACCACAAACATCTAGAAAGCAATCATCTCAATGTCAACTCTCCAACACTGAAGTACTGCACAAATACAGCTTATTGTACAGCTGTACAATCATGTGGATCATGTGCAGAAGCCAAACAGCCCTGGAGCAACTCTACCTGATTAAAAGCAATGTTTAAGGGACAGTAATAAAACAGTTTGTTGTTTCTGCCACCAACAGTCTTTGCTTTTCGCTGCCCAGAACATATATTTACAGCAAAGTCACCATTAACTGCAAAAATAAGCGGTTTTGTAGAACTGAAAAAATAAAGACAGAGCCCCTGATCCTTGCTGTGACCAGGTAATATTCAGTGCTGCCCAGGGGGTGAGAAGAACGCAGCTGCTTTTGTACACCCCAGCTTGGAATTATCCAGGTCCCTGCCACTTGAAGGGAGCCAGATGACTCCCAGTAATAAATACACTCAGTACTAAAAAGAAACACTACTCAAGGGCATGGTCTCAACTAAATAGTGTTCATTGAGTTCTGTGAAGTTTAAAGGTAGTCATCACACAGCTGAACTGTGCTTGAATACAATATTTTTAAACATTATTTTTGGTAGGGTTCACTAGCGTTAGTTCTTCTAGCTGTGGATTTGGCTGATTTCATAGAGAATCTAAACTTACTCCATTTTTTACACACTTGTATTCATACCACCCTTTGCATTTTATATTTACTCATTTTGGTTCTTTTGTATTGTGATAACTGTCCTTGTTTTAATGGTAACAGATTGTTAATGGTGTTAGTGTAGCTCCAAAGATGGTCAGGATTGCTATGGTGGCATAAAGCATCTCTCACGCCTTTCTGTGGCATCCCATACTTTGTCAGTCTAGAAGCTTCCAGTGCTAGTGCAGAACAGTCTGATCTGCCACATATTATTAATATTTCTAGTTCATAACTCTGGAAAGATCAGCTGAATTTCATAACTTTAAAATGGACAATGTCATTATAGGCATAATGCATACTGAGATGTTCATAGTGAGAATAATGAAAGAGATTTGCTCACAAGAAGAGAGAAAGCCAAGAAGAGAGAGGTTCTATAGTAGGACAAATTACCAGTGAATTAATAAAATTTCAGTTCAAGAATGACAGGTCTACTTTAAACATTTCAGTACCTTAGCAAAATGAGAGTACCACTATAAAATAAAAATATTTTTATGATTAATACTAATAAAAACAGAGAAAAAATTTAAATTGAGACCGATCATGAGGTGAGCAATGCTAGGGTTTTTCTAGGCCTCCAAGAGGCTGGGACCATTCTAGCATGACCTTTTTTTTCCACAAATAAACCATATGACATGAAAGAACTGTTATAAGAAAATGAATGGTAGTGGTCTAAGAAAACGATGTAGATTTTACTTTATTTAGTGTTGTAGATGGTAGCACTGAATCGTGTATTAATCAAGTTGCTTGATAGTTGAACAACAAACTATGAAAAAGAAACGTAAATATTAAATACTTCTCATGCCTCAAAGGGTATTATTGAACACGAAAGAAGATCCTCTAATTTATAAGTAGGGAGACTTCTGTCTCTGAATTTGGACTATACCTGTGTACTTCATAAAAAGAAAGCAAGCAAAAATTCTAAACTAGCCCACCCTGCAAGAACGCTGACTAGGAATAAACCCACAGAAGGATTTATTCTTGAATCAGTTTTTTGCAGTCTTTGAGCAATGTTCAGCAGCCTGGGAGACACCAGCAAGAAAGAAACCTTAGAGAAAATAAAATTACTTTTCTATGAATGTCTCTAAACTCTACATTTTGTGTGAGGTACAAGTTTGAAGTTACAACATCAAAAGCTAAAATAATGTAAGTTTTGGCATTTAATGTAGATTTTTAACTGTGTGCAATAAATGTCTATGCAAGAATAGTAGACTCCTGCTAGCTTTCAAAAACATTTAATCTTTCTCTTCTAGGGCACAAAAGTTTGTGATGTAACTTCTTGGGATAGACAGAAGGACTTCATTTATTGAACACAGCAGAAAAAGGTATAGAGAGATCTGGATAGTTGAATTTAAAAACATGGTCTCAGGTAAAAAGCCACAAACCTCATTCTGGATCTAATGCAGATTGAGCAGTTATATTCTAGCCTGATAAGATACA
>VYZR01010488.1:0-15696 GCA_013400675.1 Oxylabes madagascariensis | reverse complement strand
TTTGGCTTTTTAAAAATCCCCTTTGGCTTACGCCAAAATAGAAATCAAAGTTACAAATTTTTTCTGGTTTAGAATTTAAAAGGTATATATGCAAATGGAGTACAGATGTATGATGCCAGAGTTGGGTAGGTTTTTTCTCCTTCTCCCGTAGTAAAATAAATACTTGTATGCAAACATCAGATCCCACCCCAGAGCTAATATATACAGCTAATGTGTAATTACTGTGGGATTAGATTCGATCGTAATGTAGTGGTAATGAGGGTATAAATGAGGTGGGATTTTTAAATTAACCCCTCAGTGTAGGACAGTACACCATCTCTTAACATTAGTTTAAGTCCTGTCATTGGAAAGACTCCAGATACAGTATATTCTTGCTTCCTTAGACAGAGTAAAACTTCTTTTGTCAGAGTACTCTTTCATGAGAAAAGTTTCAATATTGAGAAGAATATGAAACTCTATAGGAATTTAAGTACAGTGAAAGGTTCTGAGGTCCTAAGACTGATTTCAGTGTGGGCATTGCTCTTCAAGATTGTTATACTCAACTAGATTTCCTGAGTTATATTATTCACATATTACTATATTAAGAAATAAGGCTAATATTCCCAAACTGTTCTCTGCTGAGAAGTCAATGTTAACCAAATCCAGGATTCTGCAGAGTCATACAGTATGTACATTCAAAAAACAAAGGAACAGTAACCCAAACTCTCTATTCTGCTGAAGGAGCATCCTCTTTAACCATGAATTTGGAGGAAAAGTTCTGGCACAACTAGAGACAACAGTATAAAATATTCCTAAACAATAGTTTAATTGGCTTTGTATAACTATTTCCCTCCTGCTCAGATATTGGTATGCCCCCATTCCCATTCTCCTAACCATGTGGAACACATACTCTTCTGCCACATGTTAGATTTCAAACTTTATATTATTTAAATACCATGACACTGTATGTTATTAATCAAAATCTCAATATTTTGGAGCTGTTTGTTAAACAATTTTCCAGCATCAAAACCTTACAAAATCACAATCTGAGGCACTCAGCTGCCTTGAAGGTCTCTTCAGAGAACACTTCAAAGAGGAAGTTTTTGTAGAGGTCACTTAACTATATTCAACCCTATAAATACAAAGAAACATTTTTTGTTTTAAAAATTGGAGAAAAAAATGTTATGTAATTGTATTAAATGGTTGGACTATTAAAAAAGTCACGTTAAAATAGTTACATTCCATGATGAGACTTGTCTTATAACTTTTGACATGCATAAGCTATAAAGCATGCCTATTATTAATTTCAGGAATAGTTTTAGATACCTACACTGAATTAAACTGTCACAGTTGATGTAATTATTAAGCAAGATTATAGACCATGCTCAGAAGTTCAAATAGTGCCCATTTCAAAAGTCCTCTCAGTAGTTATGAGTCCAAGAGCAACCTACCATGACTGGTCACACTCCTGGAGCAGGGTATGAAAGCTCTTTTTGTTTAAAGCTTGTCTTCTCGATCCTAGTTACAGCAGAGTGGTGTGAATGCAAGAGATTTTTGTTGTTAATAAATTTACTGCATCTCATTAACACTTGTTACATGCACTTACAATCAATACGGTGCATAAAAGAGGAACATACAGTACTTGTCACTTGATTTCAAAACTTCAGATTTGTTGCCTGTATGAAATGATCCCAGATTTAGTAACCTCACTTCGGCAAAGCAAATCTAATGGACAGTGTGTGGACAAAAGTTCTTAACATTATCAGTCCAATTGCAGGCATCTGTAGTACCACTTTCATCTTTTTACTGTCAAATTATGTGTGATCAAAACATGTTAGTTAAACCCAACATAGCTCTGTTGTTAAACCAGAAACTCCAGCAGACAGACTTAATGCTGGACTTGTTGCATCCTTAAAACTGGAACTAGCATTCTTAAAAGTGGAAACACATCCAAGTGTGTATGTTTTTAAATACACTGAAATATGGGGGGAAATAATTTACTTACAAAAATACTTTCAGCTACACATTGGGAAAAAAAATCTGAACTTCACCCTATCTATTCAGAGCTTTAAACAGAGTGACAGGATTTGTGATGCTGTTTTCAACACTGCTGTCTTCAGGTTCACCAAAATGTTTTATACCTTCACAAATAAATAGAAGATTTGATGTTGTGGCAATAGTCTCATTGAAGCCTTATGACCAGATAACCACTTTGTTTTGCAGTGTCATTTACACTTGTACAAACGTGGAATGTCCCGTCTGGAATTAATTTAAACTACTCTTGTGAATGTTGATTTACATAAAAGAGTAGGGAAAATAAAGTACACTGTTTAGTAAAGATTTTTCTATATTATTTTTAGCTAGTACAAAGAAAACACGGGCACACACATATGCACAATCTGGATGTACACAGTTGCACACCTTCTCTAGAAAAGTAGCATATCCTACTCATTCTGATCCAGGTTATTANAGAAAGGAGGTAAAAATCCTTTAGGAGGCCAGTATTTTTCTCCAATTCTGTAGCACATATTTTTACTAAATTCTTAATGTAAATGCTGTAGATGAAAGTGGTTTATCTCTGTGAAATTTTATATAGCATTCAAGTATTTCATGGAACCTTCTCTTACTGTGCATTAAATGCTCAAAAAAAATTCAAGCAACTTACATAGAAATGTGGTCCTAGCTGCATATAAAATGAAAAACCTGATTATAAAATAAGCCTTGCAAAAATAAATAGTTGTGTCTCTGTTTCCAGAAACAAGATGGTATTAGCAGACAAATTATTAAATATAATAATCTGGACATGTTTGCCACATTGAAGTGTGTGGAGGGGCTGGAAAAGCAATTATTTCTTAGTCATGCAAATTACTTGAATCCAAAATAAAATTGCCAGTGTTGCTGGGGCAGCATCAATGTTTAAAGTGGATTCCTTTTCTTTCACTTTTTCTAATTGTTTTCACGTTTGTTTGACAGAGATAAACCACTTTCATCTACAGCATTTACATTAAGAATTTAGTAAAAATGTGTGCTACAGAATTGGAGAAAAATACTGGCCTCCTAAAGGATTTTTACCTCCTTTCTGCCTCCTTCGCCTTTTCATTTTCTTTGCTTTTGTTACATGTATGGCTCCAAGGTCTGTCTCTTGGTGCTTGGTACTTTTGCTATGTTCAAGGAGAATCTTTACAGTTCAGTCTGAGATAGTTTTTCAGGGGTGGGTCACATTCTGCTGACAGGTATCACGCGCCTTGTCTCCTTGCAAATTATCAGTTTGGAATCTCATCCTAAGTGATATTTGCTCTTTGGGGATGGATGAAAACCCACAACGTGTTCTATAAAGCTCAAATTGGCCTTATCAAACAAAACATCTGCTAGATGTGTGAGTGACTTGTGACAGCAAGAGACATCAGCACTGGCCTCCCCAACAGAAGACAGTGCTATTAATGAAAGCTATTATGGAAGAATTCTGGCAAGAATTTTTTTTCCAAACAGCTAAAAAAATTTAAAGAAAAAAAATGTTGTTATGGTAACAGCTATTTGAAAAATACTGTAACAATAGGCAATTAAACATCAAACTACCAAGCTGTTAGTTTGACTATTTGGTTTTCTTTTTAAGCAGTTTATTTACAGAGATCCCCTACCTCTCCCTTATGCAGTTACAAGTGTGAGTGCGCAGACACTCACACTTGCAAGGTAAGGCACCATCTGCAAATAATTAGTATTTGTAAAATTTCAGTCCTGGAGCTGCAAAATTCCAGATATTGCGGGTTTTTGCACATTCGGTGTTGTATGGGCTCAGTCCGTCCCTCACAGGGCAATAAACTACCTTTTGTAGCATCTCCAGTATGTACTTCTGGCACAAAGAGGTGTTCCTGTGCTCCTGTTGCTTCATGGAATGTGGCTAGTCAGTTAGTGGGTACCACAGCTACTCCCTGGAAAAACGCAGTATTGCATCTCTGTGTTCTGGAAATCAGCACTCCCCCCACTACTGGGAAAAGAGGGTTTCAAAACAATCTGTGGAGGTTAAGCATTACACAAGTTATCTTTCCAAAGCCTGCAATTGTATTTTGCACTTCACACCTTTGTAGAAAATTTCCTCTGAACAAGCACAAGTTTCTATGTGCACTAACTCCAACATCTTACTTTGAATAGGAGCATGTAATTTTCACTCAGATAAAGTCTCTTTTGAAGTTAGTGCATAACGATTTGGGTACTGGCTGAAAGGTCTGGCTACTTGATTTCACATTCTAATGTACATACAGTGATAATGGGAAAGAGCTGGAGGACACTGCCTGCTCTTCCTCCTAGAGCTGTGCTTTCAGCTAGGATGTTTACAAAAAACCAGACAAACAGAACACATTTTTGTACATGTCTCAGGTGAACAAACCTTGGAGCTTTGCTAAATTTCCTCCAAAATACATCATGGAGGATCATGTTACATTGTGTTAAGTATTGCATGGGAAGTGTGAACATCCTATTTCTTAATTATGGAGATGAGAGTTTAGAAATGTGAAACTTGCATTGTTTCCCTGCTTTCAATCCCTCCGAGGTGTATAATGGTCTGCCCCTACAGAGAATCACATTTCAATTAGAGTAACTAGCATGTTTTATCTAAAAAGATTACAATTAGAGGGGTGTGATGATAGAGATTTTGGCTTCTATTTGTTTTGCTGGGAATTTTGCATTCATGTTGTTTTCTAAATAGACAAGTATTTTTTATTGTCAATATAAAAAATTAGTTATGTTCATGTGCAGTAAAAGCCATGAGAAATATTAGATAACAAAAATCCACTACAGCTTATTTTATATCATTTTGCAAAAGACAAAGTGAGTTATTTGTTCTCAGTGACAATCCAAATTCAGCAACAATGTGCTCTATAGGTCCTACTGACACTCATCTGCATATATGGGAATGCATTTGGAAACTGAGTCCAAGTGGTGGTATTTTCTAACCTCCCCCTCAAAATCCCCTGAGCATTTCAAACATTCCACTCAAAATGATTTTTTAATGTGGGACCTACTTGCCACATTTGTTTTACATTACAAAATCCTGTATAGGTTGTTTACATATGGACAAGGGAGAGATTTCTGTAACTGTTCAGAAAGAAAGATTGCAACGTTACTGTAACAAGGACAATTATGGACAGACACAGGTAATAGCTGTTTAGAAAATGTTAGGAGCATTATTGTGGATAATAGACACTCTTTTCTGAGCATTGCCCTCGCCCAGGTTTAATTTTCCATTGGTGCTGTTCACCTAGGTTGCTTAAGACAGCTGTAGACTTCTCATTTACATTAAGGTAACAAGAAGTTGACTGCTGAGTTGTCCCAGGTGGAGTTCATCTGCACAAAGGTCTGAAACTATGAGGGAATACCTAAAATGTCAGATATGTTCAGTATCTAGTGCTGCAGCAAATTATCACCTCTACCAGGTCACAAAGGTCAAAATAATTTCCAGCTCTATTTTTCTAAAAGCCATTTTCATTTAATCTGTCCTTTACAAATGGTAAATTTAATGGGGACTTCAGGGATAATTCAAACTAAAATTAAGAAAAAATACCTTGATATATACGTGTTCAATTCAAATATATTTTAGTAAGCAACAACGTGGCCACTATTAAACTAGTTCTCAAATACTATTGAAATAATAAGTATGCCCGCAAAGGAAACCTGCTTTCTTTTAAAGTGACTGCATGCATTATTCCAGCTTCTTCTGATAATAGCACATTTAATACTGAGGCTAAGATGCAATCAATCTTTTTTTGTTGGAAGAAGGTGTTACATTGTACCCGTATGCTTATACTCACCTAGGAGTTCCAATCCATTAAATTAATCCAGCCTGAAGTTTTCAGGAGGGCTGCTGCTGGCTTGGCCTCCACTGTGTTCTTCTTGCCGGCTTTGCAGAGCAGTGGGTAGCAAATCAGGTGAGAGAGGGAGCAGGGGAAAGGAAAAGCTCTGTCTCTAAACAGACACTGAATTAGACTGGAGTGAATAGCTGACGTCCTCTATAATTATACACACATTGAACCCTTTATAGTTGACTTAAGTTACTTCAAACTGCATTGGTCTGGCCCTCCATACTGATTAAAAGCAGCATCTATTTACCTTAACAATAAGTGTGGAGATTAGTAAAAATTCACTTGATCACAATAAGAAGACAGATAATTAAAGGGCAATGCAAGCCAGATTGGAATGTAAGGGCCTGAAACAGCATATCAAGAAGGATAGGCTGCTTTTGTATATGTGTAGTTAAGGATTGCAGAAATCCCTTTAAGTAGACTGTTTTTGTAGCAATACTTAAAGTAGAGGAAGGCCAGAACAAGTCCTGAGGAGATTGGCCCAGCAACTCTCCTGGGCAAAGCGACAAATACAAAACTTTGGAAAAAGACTTTAAAGCACAATGTGACTAAATGGACAATCTCTACAAAATCTTTGAAAGACGCCTCCAGATCTTTTATTCTTCTTTGATGCCTCCTCCTAGACAAAGAACAAGTTTAAGGTAAGCAGGACACGCTGCTGATTCCATGGGTAAAGCACTCGATAGCATAGGATCTACAAGAAAGTGAAGAAGTGGGTTTAGTGTGTGACAGACTCAACAGAAATGCTCTTCTCTCAACATAAACTCTCTTCTCAATGTGGGACTCCTTTGGGGAAGGACTGCTCTTATTCCTATTGCAACCATCATTTGGTTTTACATGGTAGACAGTGTTTTACTAAATCCCTTGCTAGCAAGAAAGAAAGCGGCTGATAACTGAATAAGTGAATAGTATCAACCCCATATGGACAACTTGAAAAATCAGGAATGGCTGTATCCACGTTTTGTAGCAAAAGGGTCGTATCTCTTGACAGAACTTGACACTCATTCCTAGTTTCTTTTCTTTGTACCAATTCTGAGGAGCTCTGTGCTCACCTCCTTGCAGAAAATTATGGGATAAAACATTGACTTTTGACAAGCATTGCAGCAATTTCCAGAGAGCAGATTGTTGCTAAAACACAAATAATTGGAATCTTAAATTAATAACACTCTCTCTCATATTATATTCCAAAATAAATTTCCAGCTGAACCAAGATGTTTTGGCTTTTTTTCTAACAAACACTGTCACCAGTCACACTGGTCCCATTAAAGGCACATTTTTAAGAATGGCTTAGTTAGTTCACACGTGTGGGGTTTTGTTTCTCAGCAGTTTTAATTTGAAGCATGTCAGAACTGTTTAACACCAAGCCAAAGATTCATTCAGTCACTTGGTATGTACAGAGAAGACTAATTTTGGAGTTCCAAGTATCAAGGCAAACAAGGTTAGCAAAAAGGTAAGAAAAATGGAAGAAACAGAGGGCATCGGTTCAGTGAGTGGTAAATCACGGTCCTGTTCCTTTTGAAGTGAATCTCTGTCCCCCTAATAAATTGATGGCAAGTGCGACGTCACCAGACTCTCCCAACCCTTCGCTTGGGGGTTGCCAGGAGCTAAGAGGAATTTCCAGGTGTGAGAGGTTCCCTGGGTCTTCTTAAAGGGTGCAAATAAAGACAGACCCAAGGCCCACGGGGTAGCAGCTCTGGCTTTCATAGCATCTGATATTTTGTAGTTTCTTAGTTGTAGAATGGTTAGAGTAATCACCTAAGGTGGAGAAGACTGCACCTACCCTTGTCCCTCCATCTGCTGGCACATCCCAGCCTGCTTTCCACTCCTTTAGCTGTCTTGGAACTTCCAGGGATCGTGGTTCCGTGTCCACATTGTCATTAAAAGGCTACAATAATCTAACCAAACACTTCACTGAACACATATGTAAGCCACTGCTTTCCTCCTTGTTTTGCATCTGCACAGCAGATTAGTGTCCTCTTTAGGAAGCAGTCAGGGATCTCTTTGTTTCCTTCTTTCAAGTACAAGGTGAATTAATCCATTTGGAAACCAGCAAATCCACCCCTCCCTTTCCCCTCCACAAACTCAAATTCTTCCAGCCTACATCTCTTGACAATAAAGAGATAAAGCTCGGATACCCTACATGACGAAGAACTGAGTCTGTTTCTTTGCATTTAAGTTTTACTAAATAAATTGCTTTTGTTGTTTAAAGCTGTGATGAATGGAGACAGAGGGCCAGGTTGGTCGCTGGAACAGTACAATAGATGTAAGAAGGTTTTTTTCTTTGCCATATAAATCATTCACATTGTTTAAGGTACATTGATCAATCTAATGGCTTGTAATAGGCTCCTAATTGCCACTAGGAAAGTATTGCAAGCTTGCATCTGAACGTGAAATGGTTCATGATCTGAGCTGAAATTCACCTTAAGCCTGAATTCCAGTAATTACAGAACACAGAAAGAGCATAATGAATGGCTCCCCTTCTTTCCTTGCCCAAATCCCAGGACAGGGCGAAGGGGAAGAAGAGAACATAGGAATGGGGGTCTGGCATATTTTCCTCTACCAAAATAGCAATTCATTAAATGGCAAAAGCTGCAGGAGGATTTATTGGTCATCGTGGACCGAGGAGAACTTTGTAATGTCAATCATCCTGCCTATTACACTGCCACATATCTCTATCTCTAGATAGACAGCTTGCTTAATCACAATCAACATTCTGAGTCACGCCTGGCTAAAAACGTGGTATAAAAAGCTAGGAGGGCACCGGAAGAGGGATGCTAGGAGAAATGTGGGGCCAGGACTCCTCCGCGGTGAGGCTGCTCCGGTGAGGCGCCCGCCCGTTCCCCTGCCCGCCCGCCCGGCGCCGCCGCTTCCAGCGCCCCGAGCCGGGGCAGCCGCGGGGCGGAGGAGCCGCGGGGCGGAGGAGCCGGGCGGGCCGGGGTGGGCCGGGTCTGCCGGGACCGCCGGGCTCGCCGTCCCGGCCGCCGCTGCCCTGCTCACCGCGCACACCTCATTACCGAGTCAGCAGAGCCGCCTTAATGGACTCGTGTGAAAAGGCGGTTTTACGCTCTATAAACGTTGGGTCCAAGCGTTTACTAATTAAACTCTTTCTATTTAGAAACACCTGCGTTTTAAGAAAGCTTTCTGAACGCTAGAACTGGCTGAATTTCCAACCTGCTGCAGTCTGAGCTTGTCATGCCTAACCTATGCATCGTAACAGCACTGGAAAGCATGTGAACCAAGAGGTAAAATCCTCGTACAATGCTCCTCGCACAATGTTCCTCAGACTTTCCTACCAAGGCAGAAAACAAATCTATGATGCTGTTGAATAATCTCCCAATAATTGTAGTAATTAAAATCATCATCCAGTCTGCAGTCACCTTCCTTCGACACTAGTCTTCCCTTGAATTGTTAACGTGTCTCCGGCTGAGATAAACAGAACAAGGGAGCTTTAAAATACACGGTCCAAATGAATTTAGCGGAAGAGAATTAATTCCAAAGACACGCTTTTGACTGCGTTCAGTAAGCGACAGGATTTCTGAAACTATTGTGCAGATTTTTAAACACGGGGTAATATGGGTCTCCTTGCTACTCCTAAACAGTGTCACCTTAAAGATCGAGAAAAGATGAAAGCCCAGCCTGATGCTCCACCTCGGGGCTCAGTGTGCAGGGGGCAGGAGGAGAGGGGAGTGCACCGTGTAACAAACATCATATGAAAGATCAAGCAGAAATTGTGGGAGAGTGCCATAATTTTCATTTAATTTCCATTATCTATTTGATCTCAGTGCTCATTCCCTTTTTATTAACGATAAAAGATTTCCTTCTAATCAAAAGCTGCACTTCATCTTTACCCACAAATGAAAAACTCTATAGTGGGAAGAATTCAGTGGACTCAACAGGCACCCAGGTCTGTATTTTAACACTATCTCTATATATCCTTCCCTCTTGTAGTATCTAGTCTTGGGCAGGAAAGTGGGGAAGCCTTTTCCTAACTGAAGTTATTAATTTATCACCTTTGAGTTGCTCTGATAATCAATGCTGGCTTCTAGATCACGTAAATGAAGAGTGTAATTGAGGGGGGGAGGGGGTTTCGCACGGAAGAACTGTTGCTAAAAAAAAAAAAAAAAATCTGGCAGGACGCAATTATTTATCTCGGCAATGAGCGGTTTGCCTGTTTCCTGCCCATGTCCCTTCTGTTTGGCAGAAAATTAGGCTGCTTCTCTTAAACTTGGAAGGGTTTGCCCCCTTCCCACCCGTAACATCCATGGGTAAAACTCCGTGCCCCCCCTAGAATGCAGGGGAAATTGTACAGCAACCTTACATTTAACTGCTGCTAAGTCGATTTATTTGGAAAATATTTGGCAGCTCTTTCCCAGAGCTCTTTTTGAACAGACGAGCCATTTCATCTGATGCTCTTGAATATAAACCCAGGAGCTTCCCAACCATCTGTAATGAACGAATTGTTTCCCAGCTCTACCTCCTAAAGACAGCAACTTTAGTAGTTGCACAGATCAAAAGACACTCATAGAGAGAAGACGGGAAACAATATTGTTCAAAGAAAGTGAACTGTTGCATTTAATTAAGCTATTCTTTATTAGAATTCATATTGAGATTTTTTTGTTCTTTTTAGATTTATGTTGGTTTAACTGTAATGTATTTATGATGTAAATATATTCTGAGATGAAAACGTCACGGATCAATTGTAAAGGACCCGGATACATAATTTTAAAAAATCAGTTTCAGTTTATATGAGGTTCTCACCCCACTTTCGCTTCTTAGTCAGATTTGTTTATGCAGAATCGACATTTAATAGTGCTAATTGCACTCCAGTTAAATTGCCCTGATTGCAGAAAGGGAAGCAATTTTCGTGCTCTCTGTCTGGGTTTGGAAGAAATTGTTTTATATTCACCTCTTTATAAAGAAGTGGAGATAAGGCACCGAGCCTTTGCACAAATTGCACTTATGGGCTGACTGGCAGCATTCAGGCTCTATAATAGAGCATTATTTGGCCGTTTTGAATAATGTAAAGCATTTGCTGAAAGCTATTCTCCTGAAAATTGCTTTAACTTTTAAAAGGGTGATGATTCACTCCAAACCAGGCCTTTGTTACATTGTCATTATCCCCCCAAATGTTTTAACAGTCAGCTCAACACTTTAGCATAACACATTGATCTTTGTTTAAAAACTCGATTTTTGGAGTATGAAAAAAATCTGTCAGAAAATACTTGACCCCCTAAAGATTTTAGCAGCGTTCCCCCTTCCGCCGCCATTCGCTCAGCCTTTCCACCGCCTGCCTCGTTCCTGCGGGTTTTAGTTACTTTTCCGACTACAAAGGGGCGAGGAGATGGATGTGCGGCAGGCAGATCCGCCCGCCAGTCTTCAGGCACAGCAGAATCCCTACTTTGCTGTGGGAGCGCAAGCGGGCAGCGGATGCCTTTACTCGCTGATGTAGAGGCAACATTTTTAAACGTCACGCTCTCGATCTGCCTTCCAGCCGTATTTTATTGATGACTTTCCCCAGGATGAGAGGAAAGACCCTCTCCCCCCGCCGCCCTGGGGTTGGCCAGAAGCGCCGCGCTGCCACTTGACGACCACCACGGCAGGCTCCTGGGAAGGGAAGGAGCGGGCTTCCCCCGGAGAAAAGGAAGAAGGAAGGAAGGAAGGAGGGAAGGAAGGAGTCACCTGTTGGGCGATGGCTCCCGGGTGCCCCTGTCGGACTGCTCGCCTCACCCGTGGGGGTTATGTCGCTCCCCCCGCCTTTCTGCCGCCTCCACCCGCCGAGCGCTGCAGCCCCCTGGGTACCGCCGCCGCTCAGGATGTGCTCCGGGCAGAGCTTTCCAGGGAAGGCTTTGCCACGCACTACCCGGACCCCTGCGCCGGCTGCGAGTCAATGTGGAAAGAATTAAGTGCAGAACAGTATTTTCTCCTACTGCCCCGACTCTGTTTAATACGCGGCGACAAAAAAGCGAGCGCCCTTTGAAAATAGCCTTAGACGTTAAAATAAAAGATAATCTCCAGGGACATCCTTCCTAGCATGGCAGTCGTTCTATAGATTGCATAACACAATGTAGAAAAAACCGCAATGCCCACCTTATTTAAGCACACACACACACACACACACATAGATATATAAACATGTAAAGAAAAGCGAAATCATAATCTCAAATTCCCGGTTTCTCCATCTTGCTCCCAAGCGATGCCTATTTTGCATCTGCTAGGTTTTACACTGGATGGCTGAGGCGGCACCGAGAAGGAAATATTGACTGAAATGCAGAGCAAGGGCCCGGCATTGCTTGAACGCACTCATCATATTTCTGGTTCAGAATTGTACTCAGCTGCGCTGGGAACGGCAAAAAGGAAGGGGAAAGGCTCCTGTTCCCATTCTCACAGAGCCGACTGCGATGATGAAAAGTTGCACGCCTATTGATCTTCCGCGGGCACAGTACGGGCAAGTTCTAGCCAATTACTTAAGAAGCCTCCAATAATTACAAATCAAAGGGACCAGCTTGCAAGACATTCAGGAGCCGAGGTTTGGACTTACATTTCGCACATGCAGAGAGCAGGTAAAGTCTCTGTCGCTCACTGGGTGCGTGGAGTGTGCACAGTGCAGAGGCCACAGGCAAGTGCTAGGGAGGCTTATTCCAGCAGCGCCCTAGCACTGCTAGGAGGGAGCAAGCCTTCTGCCATTAGCAGCACTGCTTCCACGGGAGTATATGAGGCTTGAAAAACGTGCTGCAGGCTGAGAATTTGGCTTTCAAAGTGTTTTGCTGGCGATTACTCTGTAAAATAATATCCTCTATCTTAAGAGACAGGATGTCAAATGCCCCTGGTCCCCTCTCCCGCCCTGGTACAGGAGCAAAGAGATGGATGCCTGGCGGTTCCCTGCCTTTGGAATTTTTTGGCACTTTATATAACCACAAAGCCTCCTCAGTTCCTTTTGCAATGAAAGTAAGAAATACGTTGTGCACGAAATCAGTTCTGGCATTTAGTAAAGAAAACAAACAAACAAAAAATTCTAACGTGTTTTCACAGAATGTCATTAGGCGCTGTGAGGTGATTTGTATCCAACACGGACAGCTCCCAAACGGCCTGAAAAGGAGGCAAAGGGCCTGTTGAATAAAAGCGACGCAGGTACGGTTTACGGGCCGCGAGGATCGCAGGTGACTACACCAGCAGCGGGGCACCGGACACCTCCCGCACAGTTTACAGGAGACGGCGGAGCGGCGTCAGGCGCGACAGCGGCCCTCCGCCGGCGCTGACCCGGCTCTCGCCTCCCGCCCCGTTGGGCGGCGCGGGGCGCGGGCCCGGCGGTAATTGCGGCGCGGCCGCCGCGGGCCGGAGCGGGGAGTTCTCTCCCCGCGCGCTGACTGGCACGCGCCCCGCGCCCCGGCGCCGGCACCTCCGCGCAGCCTGATTGGCTGCCGGGCCGCTCCGGGCCGCTCCGCCCGCGCCCTCATTGGGCGAGCGCCGCCGCCAGCGGTACTTCAAAGCGGGCGCTGCCCGCACTTAGGCAGAGTTTGGCCCCGCCGCGCCGGAGTGTCCTTAGCGCCGCCGGGCAGCGCGGGGCGCTCACCGAGCGCCGTCCCCTCCGCCCCACCGCCCAGCCCACGGACGTGCTATGGCTACGTCTATCCTCGGGGTAAGTCGCGCCGCGCGCTTCCTCGCGGCTTCCCCCTGGAAAAACCGGCGTCGCCGCCGCGTTGGGGCTGCCCCTCGCGCAAATCGCGCGGACCCGCGGACGGGACGCGATCCCGGCCCGCCTCGGGGGAATTTCGCTGCGGGCTGCCCATCGGGTCGTTCCCAAAGAGTTTCGCCCGAAAACTCGCTGGGCCGGAGAGAAGCCGCGCTTCTCCGCTCTCTTTTGTTTAGTTGTTGGGTTGGGATCTTTTTTGTTTGTTTGTTTTTTAACTCGAACTACGCTCGATTTCCAAAGATTTTCGCCGGCCCGGCGTTGCACGAGGCGACAGTCGGAAGGCTCCGCACGCTGCTCGCCTTGCTGCCGTGTCTTTTTTTCCGTCGCTCCTGTACGGTTGCTCGAGGAGACGCCGCATTTCGTTCCCACGGGATTTTTGGTTTAACGGCGGTACGCTCGAGCAGCCCTCTCGGAACACGCGTGTGGCTTGTGCCCGTCGGGACCCGCTTGCTATGTAAATCTCTCGGGCGATGAGACCGGTCCCCGGCAGAAAACGAGTTGTGCCGAGCGTGGCAGGGCTGGAGCCTTCCTGTAAAATAAGAGAAAACTTTTCCGCGGTACCGCTCGTTGCATCGCGGTTCTACCCGCGCTGCCGCGTCCCCGCGGGAGGCTGGCGAGGTGGCAAGGGTTAGGCTGACGGGCCGGCTTTGTCTCTTCCCGCAGGAAGAGCCGAGATTTGGAACGACTCCCCTGGCCATGCTGGCCGCCACCTGCAACAAGATCGGCAACACTAGTCCCCTGACCACCCTGCCCGAGTCTAGCGCCTTCGCCAAAGGGGGCTTCCACCCCTGGAAACGCTCCACCTCCAGCTGCAACCTGGGCTCCAGCCTCTCGGGCTTCACGGTGGCCACGAGTAGGGGCTCCAACGGACTGGCCAGCGGCACGGGCACCGCCAACAGCGCCTTCTGCCTGGCTTCCACCTCGCCCACCTCCTCGGCCTTCAGCAGCGACTACGGCGGCCTCTTCTCCAACTCGGCGGCGGCGGCGGCGGGCGTGTCCCCGCAGGAGCCCGGCGGGCAGTCGGCCTTCATCTCCAAAGTGCACAGCTCGGCGGCCGAGAGCCTCTACCCGCGGGTGGGCATGGCGCACCCCTACGAGTCCTGGTACAAGTCGGGCTTCCACTCCACGCTCTCGGCGGGCGAGGTGGCCAACGGAGCGGCCTCCTCCTGGTGGGACGTGCACACCAACCCGGGCTCCTGGCTCGAGGTGCAGAACCCGGCGGGGGGGCTGCAGAGCTCGCTGCACTCGGGCGCCCCCCAGGCCTCGTTGCACTCCCAACTGGGCACCTACAACCCCGACTTCAGCTCCCTCACCCACTCCGCCTTCAGTTCCACCGGCCTGGGCTCCACGGCCGCCTCGCACCTGCTCTCCACCAGCCAGCACCTGCTCACTCNGGGGCCGGACAGGCGCGGCCCCCGTCCCGCCCGGCCGCAGGTACCGAGTGACACTTTCTTCCGTTTCCCTTTTCTCTTTCTGTCGGAAGGCAAGCATCCTAGGAGAGGCTTAAGGTGAGAAATACAGCTGCAACTCTGAGACGGTCCCTCTGTATCTCATAAACATCTGTATAAATAGGGTTCAAAAAAGAAGAAAAACAGAAAAAAAAAAACCAACCCAGATCGTGTTCCCTTATTTTTCTTGTAAATGTTGATCTGATAGAGGGTTTGGGGAATTTTTTTTTTTAAATTGGTGAATTCCTGAAATTCAGGGAGGTTTTGGGGTTCTGATTATTTTCTTTTTTATTTTAAATTTCTGATGCACTTTGTGGAGGTCAGTATATATGTAAAAGATATTTAAAATGTTGAGTTAACACTTCACTCAAATACACGTAAGTTAAGGTCTCTTAAAGAAATTAAATGCGTTTATCTGTATGGAAAAAAAATCTTGACATATTTTCATTTTGGTATTATTAAAGGACTCTGAACAATATACTCACGGGTTTGTTCTTCTTCGTGTCCCCTCCTTCCCCCCCGCCTAGTCCTCGCTGGGGTCACTTTTTTAGTGGGAGCCCTCGCACCCCTTTCCATCGTCCTTACAGTCACTGTGATTAAAAATACAGCCAGCAATGATATAGCTGGGAGGGGATGGGACCGGCCCCCTAGTCAGGCGCACTGAATCACTCTGCTCGCTCTTTTCAAACCGCCTTTGCTTTGATTTACTTAAAAAAAAAAAAAA
>VYZR01010475.1:20575-57755 GCA_013400675.1 Oxylabes madagascariensis | reverse complement strand
TTAACCCTATGCTATCAACAGCATGCCACGAGACAAGAGAGTTGTCTGTGAGTTCCAGTTTCTTGGAATATTCCCTGCAGCCTTAGACAGTGCCCTCACCCAGGACAGAAAGCTCAAAGCCCAGCTCATCCTTGTCAGAGGCACAAATTGTTCCCTTTCAGGGCAGAGGGAGAAGCCAAGGGGATTCCGTGGCTCAGGAGGCAGCAGAGCTGAGCCCAGGGCACAGAGAACAGCTCAGTGCCTGTCCTTGCTCAGGCACCACTGCCAGAGATCTGCTTGTGTCAGGGCTGCAGAGAGACAGCTGCCCTAACCTTTAATCCTTTGTGTCAGGAAAGCAAGGCCAAGCATTTTCAAACTCCTCAGCTTTATCAATAATGTAATAATGAACTCTCTTGGGGCGTGCTGAGTCTCACAGGCCTTCATCCCATTTAGCTGTGCTAAACTTCCTGGCATTTTTCCTGTATCTGACAATTAGCCTCTTGGCAAAGTTGCTGGATTTTAAAGCATGCAAGTACTCTGAATTTTTATTTTCACACGGAAGGCCCCGCAGATCATCACACAACTGTGACTTCTGATGAGGACCCTCTACCTGTTCAAACATACAAATGCTGAGAGAGAGGTTCATGTTCCTTTCCATTTGTACATCAACTGCTTTGAGTTCAAAAGTACCAGCTATGAGATGCTGCTGCACATCAGCAATGTGGGAGAACATTGCTGTCCATAGGTTTTGGTGAAATATCTCTCACTGGAGAGCTGGAATCTCTCCAACACCACCCATCATGGCAAGGGTGGTGATGAGGTTATTCCATTTCAAGTGACAAAGGCAAAACTTGTCAGAAGTATGAACATGGCCCCTTGCCCTCACCTGGCAACCAGTGGTGGCAAAGAAAAAGTTCTTTCCTTGAGTGCTGGAGCATTAGGAAAGCAATTCACATATTTTTGAGGGCCTATCAGTCCATTCTGGCACTGCCCCTTAAGAAGTGATCAATAAAGTGATTCACATAAAAATATTACTTTTTTTCATCTCTCCTCCTGCATGCCAAGATTTCTCAGGATCTGAGTTGTTTTGCTGCATTCTTCCTTACTTGTATTTTATCAGGAGTTTTCTCTTCTTTTTCAAAGTTAAAACATCACTAAACAAATAAGAATATCAGAATAGAACAGGAATTTTTAGATGTCTTTTAGGATGCAGCACAGACCCTAAGAAGGAGCAGAGCACTGCACAGCAGCTGTGGTTGTATTCCGGCCCAGTCCTGCCCAATTCCTCACAGCCTGGAGTTCCTTTTATGCATTTTTAGGAGCCCAGAGAGACTTTTCTGAAAACTGTGTTGTTGGCTGCTCTGTCCCTGGAGGAACCCTAGAGTTAACAATTGATGTTTGAAACAAGCATAACTGAAAATTGAAGAGAGAGATCAAGTATTCTACAGAAAGAAACTGAAATTATAAGTAAAAGCACTCAGCTTGTAAATGTTGAGATTTTAAGTATAAAGGGTCTCTCCAGGGTTTTAATGAAAAGCTGGTAATTCAGTGTACAGAGGGGGATGAAAAGTATGTTTTCATGCTATATTTTTAACTCTTGGTGGTTGGAATGGTTTGGGAAGTGAGACATGAGGGGGCTGTAAACGAGCAGGCGAGATGGGATTGCTAGACAGCATTCGTTTTATTTCACACCACGGATTTCTGTGACACCAGGAATTTTACTTGCTGATTTTGAGGCTTGAGACTCCACATATATATTGAATATACCATCATTTTGGAAGGAGAGAATTCTCCCTAGATTTATACAAGTGCAAATCCACTTGGACTTTATTGCTGCTGGATGAGCTGCCACTTTTATCCTTTCCTAGGCTGGCTTATTAACAGGAGCTCAGCTCCCTCAGGGTTTGGTGGGATGAGGAAGGGGAGGCAGCGACTTTTAAAGGAGGAAGTTCTGGGGTTCTGAGGTTCTTCCTTGGATCTGCCATCTTCAAAGCCTGGTTCTTTTATGACTTGTAATTTCTTTCCTCCCACCAGTGCCGATTTTCCCAGCAGCACGAGTTCCGTGGACGGTGTCCTGTGGGATTTTAGTGTCCCATGGGTTCTTCACCAGGAGGATGGTGGCCAACAGCCTCTATTGTTGAACAGTCAACAGAACGTGGCTTCCAGCATCCCACAATGCTGGGCTTTTTCCACTTCTGTGCCTTTGTGGCTGTGGAGTTTAGTGGGTGGCTGCTTTAGGGCCTCATTAACAATTTACAGCTTTAATTCTATACATCTTTCTCATTTGCAATATTAAATTCTCTAAGCGCTCTCAGGAAGTGGGGAGAGAAGTTAATTTCGCATTTACAACGCTTCTCAGAAGCCCTTTTGAAGGACTAGATCTCCGTGCTCAGGAAAGCAGCGATATTTTCCTGATGTGACAGAACATTTGTCACTGGCAACGCCCCCTGTTTGGCCCCAGACCCCCTTCCCAAGGCATCGTGGTGCCGAGGTAATACAGCACATTCAGCTCATCACTTTTCCCTTATTGATTCTGGGCATTGGGAAGCATCATTTGTATTTTTGTCTATTTTTCTTTCCGTTATGGATTTTAAACGTTGGGGGTGTCTGAAAAAATGGAGCAGAAAAAAATCTTTTCTGTCCTACAAAGTACAGCAAACAATGTCAAAAGCAGAAGCTGATGAGATCAGGGCCTTAAAAAAGGTGCTGATGGGGTGAACTTTGCTGATTAGATGTATAAGCAGCAGGAAATGTTGGTCTGACATTTGATCCTCAAGAGAGGGATGTTTTGAATTCCCTTAGTACATATTAATGCAAAAAGTACAGCTAAAGATTCTCTTGGCTCTGGGGGGATGCATCCCACAGTATTGCTTTCTCATCATTTGTTGATAGAAATCCTGTTCCTTTTGAGACATGAAGGGAGAAAGTATTTATTATCAAGATAAATGGACACTTAGGTTCTCAGATATATAGTGTTGTGTATTACTCAAGTCCAGAGACACCAGTTTTTAACACTGTAATCTGAAAGTTCTTGAACTGAGGCCAACCTGTCTGTTTTACAGCCAAGGAGCCACATAGCTGGAGCTGGGAAAGGCTCAAAGTGTCTGTTTTATGGTGACATTGAAGAGCAGCCTCTTCACTTTGGGGCTGTTGATGCAGCTAAACTTCCCGAGCCCTGAGGAGTGAAAGCAGCCATTATATTCCCGGTTTATATTTTGAATAAGTCGTGTCTGATGCGTGCTTTGTTCGAAACCCAGAGCCCCCGAGGCTTGGTTGGGGAAACAGAGAAATTAAACCCAAATAATCCTGTGGCCAGACTCTGTTTCTGTCTCACACTGGGCACTGTGGTGGCACTGGCAGCAGCACCACTTGCTGCAGATGCCAAACATTTTCCATTACAGGACCACAACTTCAGATCCCAGCGCTGCCAGACTTGTTTTGGCTGAAGTTCCTCAGCTGGATGCCAGCCTCAGGCTTTATATTTGCTCACGGGGAGAAAAACATTCGTACAACTTCCAAGGAAGTCTGGGGAAACCCTTGTAAGGCCTTGATACTTGGCAGGGACAGTATGGGATACCTGGGGGGAAACCACCTGAGTCTGGCAGGTGAATTCTCCAAAGGCACGACCCCACAACAAGGGTGAGCATTCCCTGCCCTGGGGCTGAGCAGCTGGAGCAGGGATTACCTGGGAGCTGCTTCACCTCTGAGCAGTGCCAGGGGCACAGCAGGGCCACTCTGCCTTTGCTGCACTCCCAGGGCTGCTGAAGCAGGGAGGGAACATCTCAGAGATGAGATTTGGGTCTGGGTGGAGGAGAGGATTGGAAGGGAGGCTGCAACAGGGATTTGGAATAGGCTGGAATAAAGAGGCAGGAAAGCAGAGGGCTGGGAGCACAAAATGGATGTGGAGTTGGGATTGAGATGTGGCTCCAAGGTTGTGGTAAGGAGCTGGGAGGATGCTGGATGCTGCATCCTGTCGTTGTTTAGGGATTAGGCAGATATTCCACTGCAAAATTCCTTCTTCTGGCCGGAAGGCTGCTGCACTGCTGCTGTGGGGACTCACGTGGCTTCTGTGCCATCACTGGGGGCTTTCTGCAGCTGTCCTAACCCTCATTCCCATCCTGCCCCTCCATGGCTTTCCCAAAGCTGTGGCAGATCCATTCTGTGCTGCTTTGAGAGAGGGATGTGGGGCTGGAGAGAGCAGAGTGAAGGGTGTGAAGGGTTTGAAGGGCAGCAGAGGAATCTCCGGGCGCTGTGTGCGGTCGGATGAACGAGACTGGCTGGAGAGATCATCACAGGCCATCAAACCCAGCACAGCCACACCCTCCCAGGGCAACCCTTCCAACAACCCCTTCCTTCCCAAACCTTCTCTGTGCATTGTGTGGCCAGCAGCTTTTCAGACTCTCCATTTCGCAAATACCCCAGGAGCACACAGGCAGCTTTGTAGGGTTCTCTGGTTGCCTTTAACTTCTCCCACACCTTCGTGTGGCTGCTCAAGGGGCAGTGCAAGCCCAGCTGCAGTTTGTGGGGGAGATCCAAGGAAGAGAGTTACCATGAGTGTGCAGTGGTGAGAAAAATCCCTTCTGGAGTCAGGCCAGGCAGGCATTTACTGTGGTAGTGGAGTTTTCAGACTGTCTTTAGCACATCTTATGCAGATAAAATATTGCTGCTACACTTACATCTAGTTTTAGCAAGAAGGACAATAAAATCCCAAGCTGCATAGAGAAATTTATTGCATTATGAATGTTGACTGAAATATTGCTCTTTCTGCAACCTCACCAGGGGCTGGTGTGTGCACAGCCGTGTCCTCCTGGAACCTTTGGAATTAACTGCAGCCAGGACTGTCCATGCCACAACGGAGGACACTGTGACCCCGTGACAGGAAAATGCCTGTGTACAGCTGGCTATATAGGAGACAGGTAAAAATCAACCCCCAAAGCCTTTCATTTTAACCATGGACTGCCAATATTTATATCCCTTCTAGGACAATCTTCCTCCCCGAAAAATGGTGTTATGTTTCTATTGCTCCAATTAGGTTCATCCTTCTGAAGCACTTCAAGCAATATAAATGTGGCAATGTTATTACTTTTTATTGGCAATGCTCTCCATTTACAGGGGGTTTTAATATAACTTTTAAAATTTAATGGATTAAATTTAATTTAGATATTTACAGTGATAAATTTAATAGAGAGCATTACATGTTTACAAGATATGTAAATGAACTATCTTTATACGAATTAATATCCTCAAGAGTAAGCAATGCAGCAGTTTAATGTCTCCTTCATTCCTCTGTGCTGCTGTAGCACCGATCCATCTCAGCCACCGGCAGAAGGTGATAAATCCTCAAAATTTATAAACGAGAGCCTTCACCCATGAATCGATCAGAGCAGATGATAATATTGTTTTACCAAGGTGTCATGGATTCAGCAAAATGACTGCACAGCAAAGTCAATGAGGGAATGCTGCACGTGCTGCCTTAGCCTCCAGCTAATCCCGGCCACCAAAGGTTGGGAAGTGCAATTAAAGCAGCTCTCAGGAGCACTTTGCATGGGGCCTGTGGCACCAGGGCTTGCAGAGATGCACAGCTCACCAGTGGATGTTGTGCTAAAGCACTTTCTCCTCTATGTTTCCTTTTTTATTAGCTCTATACTGACATATGCTACAATTATATTTTTATGCAGCAAAGCTCATTGGAATTTCTCATCTCTGCCTTCGCTGAATAATCAGCAGGTCGTTGTAGCGCAAACATCCAGCCCTCAGCCCTGTGGGAGGGTCAGAAGGCTGCTCCTTCCTGCTACACGTGGAGCTTCCCTGTTTCCATTTTATGGACAGTTATAATTGGAGGGAGGTCTGCAGTTTATGTCAGGATTTGCATGGGGTTGAATATGGAGGAAAAACTAATTATTTCCAAGTAATTTAGAGGAGAAGACATCAGTGTGCCTCTCTTTCCCATTCTCCATCTGGAGACTGTTTCCAGACAGGTGGTACCATATAATTCCTGTTTCTCTTTCTCTCTTTGTGGAGACTTTTCCACTAAAGGAGGCATTAGTGGTGACCACACTTGAATCCTGAGCTGCTCCCAGTGCTGGCCATGCTGGGGAAGGCTGACAGAGCCTCTCTTGCTCTCCTCATTTGGTTCTTGCACACCCTGATGGATTCCTGGCTGCAGATGAATCAAAGCAATCAAGTGTTGGAGCTGTTGGGAGCTCCCAGCCAGCAGCCTGCATCCCTGGGGGGATGAGCAAAGGAGATGGGAAGAGGATTTTACTGCTGGTTGCCCTTGGAGAGGAGCTGGAGAAGGCAACGCAGGGAGAGACTGGCCAGAGGAGGCACCTCAGGGAGGACATGGCAGGAGCTCACAGGGATTGTCCTTGTACTTGGAGAAAAGGGAGAGAGATTTGGACTCCGAAGAGAGATGTAACTTGGGAAGGGAGACAGTGAAAAAAATAAGGCAGAATCTGTTGGGAGAAGTGGAGAAGAAGCAAGGGAAGGTCACATTCTGGACCTGCATCCAAGCCAAACCCTCAGGAATGGCTCAGCTTCCCCATCCCAGAGCAGGGAAAAAAAGCCACTGAGGGGAGAGGCAGGAGAGCAGAAATGCAGGTGTGTGAAAGGATGAATGGGAACAGGATTGAAAAGGTAAACAGGCAGTTAGGAAAGCTCTGCTGGAGCAGGGTAAAACTAGATTAGCCTAGAAATTCCCACTTTTCAATGGGTTCCTGGAAGGTTAAAACATGTTCATCTCCCAGCCTTTAATCCCCCTTCCATAAGGGAAGGGAAACCTTGGGCCTGTTGTATCCAGCTGCAGTTCTGCTTGCTGGGGCTGGGCAGCCCTGGTTGGTACTGGCTGTACTGGTTCATACTGGCTGTACTGGTTTGTTCTGAGCGCACACTTTGGGGCCCACTGATTTCAGTGAGGTGTTTAAAGAGTCTGAATGTCTTTCCTTGGTTTTGTGTTCACTATGGGACACACCAGGCAGCTCCAGTTTAGCCCAGTCTGTTTCACCCTCTGCACCTCCTGCAGCTCTTGCAGTGTGACAGCAAAAAATAGGAGAGCAGGAGAATCTGCTGCACAACAAAACACTGCTTGCTTTAACATTTTACAGGGCATTGAAAAAAATCTTCTTAATAATGACAGATGCTGGGAATAACAGCAATAAAGACATAAATACATTTTACCTACTATCATCTTAAAATTGTCAATAAGTACTATATAATGCTACAGTTCATCATCGTGAGCAGAAAATAATAACACCGAGTTAGATAAATATCTGTGGAGATGAAATGGTCATAAAGGTCTGTGTGAGTGTAATTGCCACACTTTTGTTCCCTACCTGTTTTCCAAGAGTGGCACTGCACTAAATCTCTGGGAAATTGGCAGCGCTGTTAATAACTGCAGGATGCTTTGTGCTCACTGAAATGACTGGATCTGTCATGGAAATGTGTGTTTTACAAACTGGGAAGGAATAATAGCAGAGCACAGTTAGAAGCTGAGAATGGAGTGTTTCGGAATTCAGGGGAAAGTGAACATGCTGGTTTAGCTTGGTTTTCCATAGTGCCCTTAAATCGAAAGGTTGAATCTTAACAGAATAAATCTCACGTTTATTAGAACAATATGGGCAGATTTACTCTCCTGTTGTTGTGTTTGTACTTGTATCTCTTATCTCCAGGTTAGTGCATTTTGGATGGCTTTTCATATTTGTCTGGGCTACATAAACATGATCACTGTTTCAAACAAAGAGGGCAGCCTAAAAAACTTTGCAGCATTATTCCTTAAAAAAAGAAAATTGTGGGGGAAAATGTAGGAGCATGTACTAAGTTCATCTGTTAAGGAGGCTGTCTTCTGTTTAATATTTTGTGAAATTGCTTCCATTAATTCTACAGGTGACAGCCATATTATCCTATCCCAACCCAAATAATTATGGTACATATTAAAGTTCAGTGGATATTATAATACGAATCTCCCCAGACAGGCAGAAAGCAATGTAAATTAAACAAGAAACATAACTAGGGCTTAGCAGCTCATTTTGTAATTTAATTGAACAATGTATTTGGTTGTTAATGGTGCTATGGACACATTAGATTGATATGTTGCAAAGGAAAGATGTTTAAGTAGAAAGCTAATTCCTGCTGTGATTATTCTCATGTTCCAGAGGAGTCATTATTAGTATTCTTTGTATAAAATTCATTAGCGGTAGCTGCTTGATCTCCAAATAAATAAGTTGGTTAAATTGTTAGTAGAAAAAGGCTAATTATGTAAATGGATTAGGTCGTCAATATTTCATTTCCAGATGCTTTTCTCCCTGCTAGGTAATGCTTCATCTTCTATAAATATAGAATGATCCAGTGCACTATTGACTACGAATTCACCCCGTGGAGCTCGGCGCTCTCCTGCTCGCTCGGGGTCTGTGCAGCACTGGGGACATGAGGAGCTCCATTGTCCCTCCTTGCATTTCATTTGCTGGGACTGCTCCAGCCCCACTGTTCCCATTCTCTGCTGCCTCTTTCCTTTGCAGCTGAACCCCCTGAGAGCAGCAGGGCTCTCTCTCTCCAGCCTCTTTCCCTCTTTGTCCCAAACTCCTCTCGCTTTGGGTCTCGGATGAACTCCTCAACTCGGATTTGCAGCCAGCAGCTGCGTTGGTGCCTGCTGGAATTAAATCACCAGCCGGGTCCTTTGCTGTGTTCATTTATTTTTAGTAAAACGTGATAATCTGAAGCTGCGAAAGTAATGCCCTTCTTATATACTGCCTGTGTTCATTGCAGTTTTGCCTGGCTTGCATCACACATTAATCTTTTATTACTGATCATTATATTAACTCTCACCTGCCAGCTGTGAAATGACCTGCAGAAAGACATTTAACAATTGCCTCCATCCACTGAGTTTACAGTATACACTTTAATCAATGCTCAGGCTTAAATTAATGCTGATAGGCAATTTCCAATGCCTGGCATCCATGTGATAAGGGAATTGGGCTTCACTGGGCTTCTTTTTCTGTTTTTATTAACTGAAAAGGCCTATCTGTATTTCACGGTGGATCATGTAAACTGTGGTACTGACTCATTGCAGAATTTTGAAACCACTGAATTATGTCAAGCACACAATCAGTTGCTTTCTTCAGGACCTTGGCTGAGCTTTTCCAAGTAGGAAATAATCTGAACTCTTAAATTGGTTGTGTAGGACAAGGAAACAGACTTTTTGGCAGATCTCAGAACGTATCCAAGTAGGGAGGTATTTTTAACAGTGCATGGAAGGTGCAATTTAAAACAATCTGTGTGAAGTGTTTGCAAGTTCCAATTTTATGTGCATCAAATATTAAAAATGTTGGCAATTTTTAAGAAGATTCCCCACTAAGGAGCATGAAAATTATTTTTATTGAGATTTTATACTACTGAGCTACCCTGGAGTGGGAGAAGAAACACAAATTTAAGCTTTTAGTTACTCAGAATACACACAAAACACAGAGGGGTTTCTTTTCTCCTTGTTGGTATAAAACCGGTGCAATGACAGCAAAGAGGGCAAGTAAAACTAAAACATTGCTGGAGAACATTTTGCTCAATATTGCTATTACCCTTTCCCTCCTCATCACTGAGAGGGCCATATGCTTTCAAGGGAAGTGCACAGTCCTCCTGTGATAAAGAGAAGTCAAACAGGTGAGGGGTTTTATAATAAAATATTTTATTGCCTATCAGTTTCTTACGATTGATGAACACAATTGTCAAGGTCCAGGAAAGAAGAATGCATTTTGTGAATGAAGGTAAAATGAACTAACGCAAATTTAGCAGGATATAATTAGGCATGGATGAATGCAGGTTCTCTCAGCAGCAATTTGCATGCCCAAGATATCCCATCACTCCGGTGGTACCGCCAGTTCAGCGCGTTACCGAAATAAATGAGCGATGATTGCTCTGCTTGGTGTTGAACTCATTAACGAAAAGGTAAAAGCAGTGTCCTGCCGAGGCTGTGGCTGTGACTGCTGCCCTGTCCCCACGCCCTGGCAGGTGTCAGGAGGAGTGTCCCATCGGCACCTACGGCTTCCAGTGCACCCAGACCTGCGACTGCCAGAACGGGGCCAAGTGCTACCACGTCAACGGCGCCTGCATCTGCGACCCGGGCTTCAAAGGCATCCACTGCCAGGACAGAATGTGTCCTGAAGGCTTCTACGGCCTCAAATGCAACAAGAGATGCCCTTGCAATATCACCAACACCCTCAGGTATGTGCATCGTGCAATACTCTAGTGCTGGGGCTGGTCCAGTGAAAGCATTGGGAAAAAAATCAGTTAACAACACCTCTTGTCCTTTTCTCTGTAGTTTTAAGTACTGAGAGTACTACTTTAACACTCAGAGTTTCTCTGGTTTGCAAAATTTTGATTTAAATGACCTCAGGTTTGGAACCATAAGCCTCAATCAAGTCAGGTACTAAGCATGAATCTGTTAACAGTTCTGGTAACACCTGAAACAGCCTGACATGCAGCTTAAAATCCTGTAAATCTTCTAGGCATAAGAACCACCAGCTGATGCTCATATGTGTGGATAATAACCCACTGAAGTTTAAAAAATAGATACATATCTACTCAAATCCATCACCTTCCCTTTTTTTTATGACATGGGTTTGCTTGTTAGATCTATAGACAGCAAGGGGACTTTCAACATGAAACCTAATTTGCTTCAGCTGATGTCTCATGGCAAATTACCTTGTTGGAAACACTTGAGGCAGATGTATAAATAGACTGAAATCAATATCCCTGAGTCAGTCTGTGGAACTATAACACGGCTGACATTGTCAAAATAGACTCCTCGCGTGAGCCTATTTTTGCTCTTCATTCTCTTTGTGTATCAGGAAAATATTCAGGAAAATAAATATCAGGAAATTATACCTAAAATGGAATGAGCCTCACTTAAAAGGTCAGGGTTTGATGTTTTATTCCCTTTTTTGCTTTTTTATAGGTCTGGTTCTTGAGGTTCTCTTTATTATGAGACAGAGCCACAAACAGACTTGAGCACTTTGAATTTGCTTTCCCATTGCAGGCTTGAATAAGTTTTCCAAATGTTGAAAAGAAGGAAGAATTTAAGACTCTTCTCTATTATCCTCTTTGTTACCTTAAGTAACTCATTTCTGGTGTTGCTGTTTGGTGAATCCTCACTCCCTGTCTTGCAATAAAGAGAGCCTGGACAGCCAAGCCCCCCTGGCCTGAGCTGTCTGATGTTCTGGAGCCACATTTCCTCACCTGAGCCCCTCAGCTCCCACTGCATTCCCTCCTTTTTCTGCCCATTCCTCTTCAGCAGGCAGAGCCAATTTGGGTGGGAGGAGGTGGAGATAATTGATGCCCAGGCAAAAATGCCCTTGATACAGACATTTTTCAATTTGGAAGCAGACAGGTGGGGACCTGACTGTCCTGCTGATGCTGGCAAACCCACCTTGCCACCTTGTGCTGCTAAAATATAAACACACTCAATTATGTATGCAAGAAATGGCACCTCATTTGTGCACACACAGCCACACACACACACAAACACTTCAGGCAGATCTGTCTGTGCACTTGAGATAGACCCTATTTGTCTCAGTCTGGGAAATAAACGGGTGATTTTCCTTGTGAATTCAGCTGTGAGTGGTGAGGCTTTGCTTAACTGAAAGTCAGAGCTCACGGTGGATTATTTAAAAACTTGTAATTGTGGTGGTACAGCTCCTGTGCAGCAAGAGAGCTCCAGCACAACTGGGTTTGACAGCCAGGAGCCAAAGGGTTTGAGGCTCCCAGGGAGCTCTGTACAAGAGTCTCCCATCGCTTCTGATTATGTTGTGTATCAGGAAATCACTGCAAAAAATACCATCCCTGAGGCATCGGCTGCACATTATACACAAAAGGTTAGTGCTGTGTTGTGCTGAGGATGGGGCATGCCTCAGGAATTACTGCAGACTGAGCTGAGGGATCAATTCCTACGCGTCACATCGCTGCAGCACCTGTGGTAAATCCAAGCTGAATTGCTCCTCGGTGTAAACTGCTCTTCAGGTGTACAGGAGGGTGAGAATGTGCTCCTGGTCGGCAGCTGCCACTTGTGTCTTCACCCCTCCTGAGCCTGCAGAAACCTGTTTGTGTCCATAAAGGTAAAAATAGAGTGGAAGGACTGCAGGCCACAGGCAAGGCTGAGCTTGGCTGCAGTTTCTCAGCAATGTGCTCAATTCATTAAGAGTCTTTTAGGTGGGGTAAGACTGTGGGTTAGGGGTGAAAGAATTCACCCTCTGTTACTCAGAACTGCCTGTGAGGTGCTCTGAGAGTTTGCCAGAGGATCTTTCCTGAAAGAACAGATTTGCACCTTCTAGCTGAGGAAAGAAGAGGCCTCAGAGAGGTTTGAGAGAGCTCAGAAAGGGGAAGGATTGAATCCTCTCCCAGCTTTTTTCTGGGCATGTGGTCATTCCTACACGCCCTGCCTGTGCCTGGTTGCTGTCTGACGGGGACATTTTATTCCTTCCCTCCCAACACTGCTCCGTCAGCGTCCCTTGCAGCATCCTCTGCTGAGATGGTATCTCTGGTTCCTTAATAAATGAGTCTGGTCTCTCTGCTGATAAAATCTCCCTTTTTCCTACATCTTATCGCTGCTGTTATGGAACAAAGAGATATCAGCAGGCTGTAGATCAGTAAATGTTCTTTCATTCATCCATGGGATTTCAGCTCTCCACTTTTCCACCAGCTCTGCAGAGTGCTGTTAATTGCTGAGCCAAGGAGCGTCAGAGCTGATGGAAAATGACCTTTTCCAAAGGCACTCCATATTCTGAACAAATCTTAGTGCTGGCTGTTTAACCAGTCCCATACAGTGCCACTTCTCTTCCCACCCACCTCTTCCCATTCCTCCCTGAGTGGAAGGGAGGGATTTGTCCACATTGAAACTGGGCTCTTCCAAAGTGACTCATTTACCCACAGCCAGCTATTTCCCCAGGAGCAGTTTAAGCTGCTTGTTGTGATCCCCAAGTGTGGAGGATAATTATTAAATATTTGTAGAAGGTGAAGGAAACTCCTGTCCCTGGATTTGTCTCCTTTGATCTGGTTATTGGAGAGTTGACTGGAATGGAAAGTTCTGAGGGCTTTGAGGAGTAGCTGAGGAGGAACAGTGGGAAATACACAATCAGCTTTTTCATTTTCATAGATCTATCTATTTTAATGTCTGAAGAGATCAGAGTGATCATCTAGTCTAACCTCCAGCATGGTAATGACTGAAGGACACCATCCAATAATTTCTGCATCAAAGCACACTGAAAGGCACTTTGCAGGACTTTGAACAACCCCACAATTAGGTGATTTAGAATGTGGTGGTGACTTGGACTGTCCTTCCACAGGAAAGGGTACATCTGTAAAAAACTCCCCTCTGCAAAAAGTCCGTGTTGAGACAGCCTACCATGGCTGGAAGGGAATAATCCTGGCTTGTCCTTCTGTCAGGCAAGGAGGGAAATGAGCAGCTGGAATAATCCTGGCCACCCACCCTTCCTGAGCACTGGTGGGGAGCCAGCCTGGGGAGCCCTTGGTAATGTCTTTCCCAGGCCAGAGATGTGAGAAGGAAGGAAGCCACCGGGACAAAGCCAAATGGGATGGGTAAATCATCTCCAGAGGCTCCAGTCGCTGCCTCAACACCAGCAAAGGGGGAGGGACTGAACCCCATGGAGCCTCCATGAAGTTCTGCCTTGATCTGAGTCCAAATGTGCTGCACAAGGCTGGCTTTGAAGATGTGCTGGGCTGAAGGAGCGGCCCCGCAGCTCACTGCAGCTCTCACTGTGGCCACTGCTTCAAAGCAAGAGACGTTTTAGTAAGGGAGACTGGATGTAGTGTGGACACCATAAAACAGAAAATACTGTAAACTAAGGATTAGGCCGCTGATAACAAAAATGAGATGACTGGTGCTGCTGTATAAACAGAAAATCAGGAAATTCACTGGGAAGATGTTGCTTTGGCTGAAAGATGTGTGGAGAGCAAATTCAGAATTTGGAACAGACTGTGCTGTCTAAAACACTTCTAATTTGCCTTGAGAAATTTACCTAGTTTCCTCTGATTTCCTCAAAATTAAATGCTTAAAAAATTTAAAGGCCAAAAATGCCTTTATGATTTTCAGTTCAGCTAATAAAATTTTTAAAAAATTTTATTAAAAATCTTTTATTGCTGTCAGTGTGGCTCAAAAGTCAGGGATTGTACAGTAGCTTTCCAAGTGCAGCAGGAGCCCTGGAACCCTGTCCTTGTCAGCCCTGATGTGTGTGTGGACAGCTCTGTTCCACCTCTGCTTGGCCTGGAGCCTCAGGAACACTTGGCTGCCTGTGTTCACTCCTGGTTTCTACTCTGCTTCTTCATGTGATGCAGGAGAGTTGAAGAAATAAAAGTTGTTAAGATTCAATGCAGACTACGAAGGATAACACTGCCAAACTCTTGGAAGAGTGTGAGGTTCCTTTGCTGCTCCCAGCGAGGGTTGGAGAACAGATATTGGTGGGTTTGCCTTTGGGATCCTTTTGGAAGCCTCCCATTCTCTCACCCATCCTCCAGTGATCCTTCTGCAAAGGAATTGTGTGTGTTCATTAATTTCAGTTTATTGGGGGCTGGGGAAATGCCTCACATGCACTGTGACCCCTGGTGGCAAAATGTTACATGGACACCTGGCCTGGGAAGGTGCACTCAGAACAGGAGGGGAGGAATTATACAGATATTTATAAAAATTTCTAGCTGTATTTCCTATTCAAGCTTTATTCTGCCTCAAAATTTACAGCTTCAGTCCAAATAGCATTTAATTCACTGGGCAGTCTGGATGAATGGATGTTTGGGTGGGTGATAGATGAATTTCCTGGCTCTGTTCTGTATGTAGGTACATAATTTGATCAGAATGTGGTTGTACAAAATGCCAGCAGAACAGAAACCTTGCTGACACACATCCACACATACTCTATTCCTACATCATGAGCTGCAGTACATTTAGTGTGTAACTCTGCTCACTTTAATTAGTGGAATAGTTCCTATAAACCAGAGAGAAAAAAGAATTAATATAAAAACTTTGTACTCTTTAGTGAGATCAACTGCAGATCCTGAAAAGGTTTCCAAATGAAGAAAGGCATCATTTTAGAAATGGGAAAAATGAAGGCAGAAGACTCAGTTGGGTGGCCAAGATTCCCTGGCAGGATTGGGAAGAGAACAGCTGCCTTGTGCACTTTGGGAAAGCATCGAAATCTCAGCTCTCCTCAAGTTAACGCTGCATCAGGCACCTGGATTGTCAAACAAGTGCTTTGGAGTTAGGAGAAAAACAAACCCCTGATCTGCTCAGGCTGACAGCAAAATTATCCTTTCTTCACTGGGAAGATGAAATGGATGGAGGGACCCAAACATCTGCATCGGGTTCTCCTGGCTCACAGTGCCATGAAATGGGGACAGGAATATGTCCTCAAACTTCTACTGGCCTTTGTTTCGTAGTCCAAGTTCCCTGTCTCCAGTAGATTCTTCTGGAAAGCCTGTTTGGTTTTGATTCATGTTTTACTGCATGTCAGGATGAGTTTTACCCCTTAATACATGGCTTGTATCCCATGTAAAAGAGCTGTCCATGCTGATGAGCGAGCCAACCTCAGAGTTAAAATTCTGAGTGTAGTATTTTCTGCTGAATTGTCACAGACTGATTCAAACTGCCCTGGTCATACATTACCTTTGAAATATTTAATTTACCCACCAGATGCAGTTCTCATGAAAGCACATGATACATGTAGTAGTAGTAGTGTAAAGAGAGAAACACAAAATTTATTTCAAAATCCTTCTTTAATGTTAAGCTTTCTGCTCCTATTAGGTAATGATTAATAGACACAGGGGGACAACCCGAGCTTTTATTATTTTCATCTGAATGTTAAGAGGTGCTTTGTGGAAAACCATAATTTCAGGGACTGCTTTGTCATGGATGGTAGTTTGTTATGCTGATGAATTATTTTAATTAGTCAGTAAAACACTCTTTATGATGAAACATTTGACACTTAGAAAATTTGATCCTTTTTAGTTGCAACACTATATGACCAACCTCTCCTACCAGCAATTGCCTGAAACATAGTTGGAAATTACATTTTATGAGGTTACCTTGAAAATTAACATACACAATATTAATTTTATAGGTGTAAAGAAACTCATTCAGTCATGTCTGCAATCTTAAACTGTAGCAATAAATAATCGTAAAGGAAAAGAAATTGTTTCAGGGATGCAAAAACCCAGGAGGCAGCCTGGAGAGAGAGATCCCACCTTGCAGAAGTCCATTCTTCTTGTTCTGAGAATAAAGAAAACAGGATTTCTGGCAACATTATTTCCCATCTCCCTCACTGAGGACAGAACAGTGCCATTCTGTGCAGTGCTGTGGTGCAGAGGCCACGGAGCATGCTGAGCTCTCAGGTGCAGCCTCGCACTCCCAGCTGGCCTCAGACAACGTCCAGAAACCTCCACCCCTTCAAACCAGGAGTTAACACATCTCCAGCCTTCCTTCCCCTCCTCTCCCAGCCCCAGCCCCAGCCTCCTGCTGTGGAAGGTGGTGCCCTGGGGAAACCTCGAGGAGAAAAAAATTCCCAATAAATAAAACTGTTTCACTCAGGAGGAACAGAGGGGTGAGCGTTCCACCTACGGATGCAGAAGGACTGGGCATTGTCTGGTCTTTTGGGCTCGATTCTCCTTTCTCCTTTTCTCTCCGTGTGCTCTCACAACAGTGTGGGATTGACTGAATGGAAATGAAAGATGGAGGATTCATGTTGTTCATTATGCAGCAAAAAGGAACTTGACTCATTTCCCTGCACAGCTGTGGCTTAGTCCCAGGGCTCCTGTTAACTCCTGTCCCGAGAAAATCCCAAAGCTTCAGGTGCTGATCAGTTCTGGTCACTGTGGCTGAATATTCCCTGCAAAACTCCTCTTCCAAGGAGAGTTTTCCCTTCCAGGGCACTTTCCTTTCTACCTGTGCCTGCTGGAAGGGTCTGCTGAGGTGGCACTCACTTTTAAAACACAAATGGCAGTGGGATNCTCCTCATTAGTTGCCATCCTCTGTCTGGGGAGTGCAGCTGCAAGGCTGGCTGGGCTGGGCTCTACTGCAACGAGACGTGTCCCGTGGGCTTCTACGGCGAGGGCTGCCAGGTGCCCTGTCCCTGCCACAACGGGGCCGACTGTGACAGCATCACCGGCAGCTGCATCTGCGCCCCAGGCTTCATGGTGAGTGGGGCTGGGCCTGGGGAGGGGCTTCAGAAAGTGGCTGCAAAAATAAATGAGGGTTTTCATCTGATTTGAAAGAATATTTGCATAAAAGCAGCCAAATGTGGGTCGTTTTCGCCCGTTCTGTGCTAAATCCGCATCGCTGTCCTTTGAGCAGAGTCAGCCCATGGCTGCTGGTTGTTTAGTTAACATCAGTGTTCTGAGTTTATTACTGTTATAAAGATAAAGATGTGGTTTCCCATAGTATATTCCAACTCAAGGCATAACAAAAAAGGTGTCAGATTATTGTCTGCCTGGGAGAGCAGAGAAAGAATTCTCATGGCCGTTCAGCATGTTCCTTGTCAGTCACACTGTGATTTTAATAGATGAAGATATTTTAAAGCATTACAAATGATAGAGCAATTTATGTCTTTTCTGAGCCTGTGTGGCAGGTGTCTTTTACCTGAGCATCAGAAAGAGCTTCAGACATTCTGAAGTAAACAAGCATTACATTTTATAGGTGAGATGTAAAATGGCTGAAGAAACCAGCCAAGATGAAAACATCAAAAATTCAGAGTTAACATCTTCCAGGCTGCAGCAGAAAGTATTGGGACATGGATCCAGGTGTCCAGTCCTGCTAAGGCTGGGCAGAATGGAATTCTTGCCAGTGAGTTCCCTGGTTATCTGTGTATGAAGCTCCTCCCCTTCAGGAGCACACCATGGAGGAGAAGTGCAGGCTGTATTTAAGAAACAATACTTCCTAAAGGAAAAAAAAAAACTTTAAAGAGAGAACTCCACCAAACTTCACTAAAAGTTGGTTTTCTGTGTCCTTCCTTTTACATGATCTGTCCCCACAGGCCTATCTATGTTTTCTATACTATTACAACAAGTATGAGTTATAATTACTACATTCTCTAGAAATCGAGGGACAGGCTGCACAGCTGGGACAGATCCATAGTGAGCAGGTCCTGGATGAGATTGGTGGGATGCCAAAGACTTTTTTGCCTCCCTTCCTTCTAACTCCACACCTGAGCTTGTGATCCCCAACTGGCATCTGCAGAGCTGTGCAATTGGAGTTATGGCTTAAAGACACTTTTGTTCTCTGCCTCGTGTCAGCAGCTGAACCTGAAAGTTGGAGCTTCCACTGATTGCCAGGGGTTGTCTCAGTGCCAGGTATGAGCAGATTTATTTAGGTGTGAGGGGCTGGACTCAAAAGCATCTCTGCAAGATAATGGTACTTCGAGATGGGGGGGGAAAAAATAAAAGGTCTTTGAGGTTTGATTCTCAACTCCACAAATAGAAAACAAGAATTTATCTTCTCTACACAGTAGTTGATACACAAGTGGAGGAAGGATGAAGGCAGCAGCATGTTGGTAACAACTACAAAATAAAAAGATGCCAAGATCCTCCTTCTTATTAGGAATGCTGTCCAAATTTGCAGCGCAAAAGCATTTAGGGACCCTTTACTGTACACATTTTAAAAAGCATACCTTGTCCAATATACATTGCCCCAAGGCAGCATTAGTGCAGGCAGAAAGCCTGGGAAGTTCCTATTGCATTGCTTCAAAATAATATTTAATCTCATAATAAAGAGCTTTCTTGCATTGACATTTAAACAGCTTGGTTATTGAGGATAGCTCTATAATCACTGAAGCATATTTAGGCATTAGTATCATTGCTCTCACATAATATACTATAATCTCTGGCAATTAGTCCATGAGGGGAAGTAAAGCCTTGAAATTGCTAATTTATTGCCTCTGAAGCATATTTGTCATTCGTGTGCACGCCAGACGAGCTGCAATGGTTCTTCCAAGTGCTGCAGAACACAGGCTGTGCAGAAAAGTTGCTGGGAACCTTTTCCTCCCACCCCGGGGCGTTGTCCTGCCGGGATGCTCCGGGCAGGGAGGAGGGGAGCTGGCAAAGGCTGTGGGGCCAGAACCGGGCTGGAAGTGCCTTTTCCCAGTGACACACTCCAAGCCAGCCTTTCCCTTCAGATATTCCTGCCTGGCCCTTGCTGAGGGAGCAGGGGAGCTTTGCCTGGGGTAGAGCTTTGCCCTTGGACCGGGCGAGGCTCCGAGCTCAGGATGTGTCCTGTGGCAGTGGAGCGGTGCTGATGCAGAGCTGGGCACAGCTAATTATTCACACAAGCCATAAATGAATCCTCCTTGCATTTTGTAGTATCAGGCTTGGCTGAGGCAGGCACACAGGCAGGAATTTTGCCACATAATTGGAAAGAATAAAACCAGGAGCAACATCTTAACGTTTTACAGCAATGTTTGATGTACACGTGATCCTAGGGCAGAGCAGTCTGAGAGGCTTCTCAGGAAATGGTGGGAGATGGGATACAACTGCAGAATTTATCTGCAGAGGCAGAGAGGTTGGACCCACAGGACTTGGGGATTACTGGCTGCCTGGAATGCAGTGCCCAAGGAAGGACAGTGTTTTCCTGACAAAGCACTCCTCCAGCACAGATGGTGGGTTTTTAACTCACCCTGCCTGTGTCGGGGCAGCTGGGCTGGGTTTCAGGATGAATCATCTGCTCTCACAGCCAAAACAGGAACATTTTGTTGGGATGCAGAACAAGCCATTAAGAACACAAAGCATCTGGTCACCTTTATTAAATGTATTAAGTGAAAAGGCAGCCATCCCATACGCTGCCATGTACGTGAGCAGAGCACTTAGTATTTGGAAATCTAAGAATATGCAAATTGTAAAATAAAAGTGTATATGGTAGCTTAAAGAAAATACATTATTTATTAGCTGTGACCTTTCCAAAAATTAAAATGCCAAAGCTAAATAGTGGTGAGCTTGCAGTTTAGGATAGAGTTTCAAAACGTCTTCTGTCTTATTTTTTCTGTGAATGTTTTGGGTCAGACTCAAGATCCAGATATGCATATGTCAGGCTCTAAACCCAAATGACAATGATGTAAAGTTTTGTTGGCTATCAGGGTATTTGTGTGAGGTGTGCTGTGACTGATCCCCTGGGGGAAGGCTCTGTTTTACCTCTGCAGGTTCTGGGCCAGCTTGCAGAACTGGGCGTGGATTTGGCTGAGGGATCCACAACCCAAAGCAGGCAGTTCTTGGAGGCAGCACACAGGGCAATGGAAACAGGCTAATAGTAGAGGAGACACAATAAAATCCTCCCCAAAATCACAGACCTACTCCCCTTTGCTCCACAGGCCTGTTGGGAATGCTTTGCTTCCTGCATCCCACTTGTAAAGGAGGATAAAGGCTGTATCAGTTTAACTCAGATGATTGCAGGGAATCATCATTGCAAGCATGCCAAGAGGGCACTTCCCTCCAACTGGGGCTTTTCACATATTTGAGGGTTTCCTCTTAGCGCTGAAGTGATGAATTGCCAGAATGCTCCTCTGAAGAATGGTTTTGTAAAGCTGTTCTGCTGCCACCTCGTTTGTGACCAGAAGGAACCTGGCAAACACACACAGGGAGTGCACAGATCTGCCCTAAAAAGCACCAGGGGAGAGCCTTGGCTGGTAGAAATTGGATCCTCCCTCCCACGTGGAAGTGGCCTCTGCTTACAATAAATTATCTGGATGCAATTATGGAGATGGTGAGAGGGATTATAGTAACTTGTACCTCCCCCTCCTTCCAAATTCTGCTCCGACATGTTCTCCTATAAGTCCATTGAACTCAGGTGTGCAGGAGGGAAAGAAAGTGGGACCTGCCTCTTTCTATTCTTATGTCCTCCCTCTATTCTTTTGGTTTGGGTTCATTGAATTTTATTCCTGTAATTCAATAAACATGGTAGAGAAGGCTAGAGGATATGAATTAAATATGACAGGAGACCACAGGAATCCTGACCTTGTGTCTCACAAGAAAATCTTGAAAACAACCCCCTGCACGTACCTATCAGCATTTTAGCCGCTGAAATCATTATAAATGCTATTGAGATACAAGTGAGTTCACCTTCTCCATTGCACACCTAATTGCAGCTTCCCTGAAAGCAGTGGCTATCTGGAGACCTCGTCCCGTGCTATGCCTTTGTTTCTTTATGAATGCTTTGTTTTCTTCTTTTGAAAAATGGGTTTAACTTGAAACGCTTCTATTCCGTGTGTTGTGGCAAGGAGAGATGTAGTTAAAACATTTCTCAGCCCAAGACACTCCGAGAAAACTTTGAGCACTTCTCTGTGGAGAGTGTGGTCAGCTTTTACTTCAGCGGGCGCTTAGGTCTATATTTCACATCCAGATGACAGAACTTATATTACTTTAAAGAGTTCATCTATTTATGCTGCTATTTTTTGAAGACCTGTCTGCTTTTATTGAACCCTGCGTGCTGGCAAGCAGAGCAAGCACTTCATCACCAAAATGAAAGAATCCATGTTGACATTTCTCTATTTCTTCACTATATTGGGAGATCCCACATAAGCCAATCACATGCCGCAAAGTATGGAAACTACAAGCAGTGGTGATCTCTTACTAGAAGATTTTTCGGCTTTAGGAATAGCTCTTGGATTCCCTAAAGCTTTCCAAGATTTATCCCAGTGCCGTGCATCTATAGCTATTTGCATCTTCTGTTGGCATTGTATCAAAATTGCATTTTAAAAGCACAATTAATGGCTTTCAAATACATCCTTACAGAGGTGCTTATGTGTATGGGACTCTGGCTGGGCTCAGTGGGAATCTGGGCACTTAAGCCCTGAAACACGGGCTTCATTTGGGTCTGTAAGTCCATAATTTTGTCTGGCATGCCTGAATTTCTCAACATAATGCTTTCTCTACCACAGGGGTACAAATTGCTCCCAGGCCTTACATCAGAGTAAAACTTTACAACCTACCTGCACATTGAGTAAAAGTCAGCCCTTGCAGCACACAATGAACAATAGCTCGAGCACTTAGTAAAAATATGTATAAATTATAGTGCCCTAAAGCTATTCAAATGCACAGCAAATGCACACCAGATTTTGCAATGGATAATCTCTTGGTCAGTACAAACACCCACACACAGACTCGGGCCAGTCTTAGCCTGCTCTGTGCCTACTCACTGAGTAAAATGACCAATTTAGTGTTCCATAGAATGAGAAGGAGCATGATTATGGCCTTTTAGAGGTCATAAACACTTAGAGGTCCAATCTATTGGGTGTTCCAGCCACAACAGGCTTCCTTCTGGCACATACCATATCTCTTGTTCCCTGAAAAAAAACATACAGGAGAGAAAAACAATCTTTATATTTATATTAAGAAAAGTGGAAGCCTGTTCTCCTGTCCTACACCTTTAAAATTCTCTCTGTTGTCTAAAAGAAAAAAACAGAGTAAATAGAGAGGAGCACCTTATCTTATCTTCTATTGAATTTTCCCTGAAGGACCCAAGTCCCAGGTAGGTCTGGAGAAATTTGAAACCTCATTGCCTGTAGGTGTTTTCTAAACACACAAGGTACAAATTTATCAGAGTATTCCCTCTCTTCTACATATTAACTTTCATCTTTATTCTAAATGTATCGTTCTTCACCACTTCACAAGGAAGCAGGGGAAAAAATGGATGAGACTTCTTTTGTGTTTTCTAAGCCCGTGGTTGGGTAGTAAAATTATTTTATAAATTTCACAAAATTCTTAATATAAAAAATGAACGTAAGGCTGGAGATAGCAGATCTGGTTTGGGGGCTTTAACTCATTTAAATGATCCATTTCTCTTTGAGATAATTCCAAAAGTACTTCAGTGGAAGCTCATCGCAGAGCAACAGGGCACCTCATCAAAAGGTTTAAAAAGAAAAGAAGAGGGGAAAAAATCTTCAATGGAGCCTGTGTCCTTTTATCCTTGATTTACCGAGCATATCAGTTACCCCCCTTTGTTAAGAGCTCTTTTCATTCCTAGGTATGAAATAAATTCAACCATTTTATCAAGATGTTCTTGTTACCAGCCACCAGTATAAATTTTACTTGCTGTAGGTGGGGGAGAGGTTTTCTGGCACAGCAGTTGTCCAATTAACTGGAGTATCACAGGCAACAGGAATGGTTTGCAGGGTCTCGTTTCATGAATTACCGGGGTGCAGGGGGAAGATGCATCTTCACCTCACTGCTTCCCCATTTGTGTCCATGACCCAACGTCTCAAACCCACGGAGAAGGGCGAGGAGCAGAGGCAGAGGGGACGAGGAGAGGCACCCTCACTGTGCAGGTGGGCCTGCAGCTGGCAGGGCGTGAATTATTAATTGATAATAAAAGTGAAACTGGTTGTCTTGGAAGTTGTGGAGCTCCAAGAGCCTTGTTTGCACTAATTTCTATCCTCAGTGCTCTGGCCTCTCCCGCCCTGCTGCGGTAACGCTGTCAGGTCTCCTTTGATGCTTTACCTGGCAAAGGACACTCAGGAGGGCTCAGGGACCTCAGACTCAATCCCCTGACTGCAGAACCAGGTTCAAAGTACCATGAGTCACAGTCCCTAAAAAAGAAGAGGGTTTTGCCTGAGCAAAGGTTGAGTATTAAGTCAAGACATAGAAAAAAAATTATTCCCATTCTCCCAGCCTTTGAACTCTTTCCTGTTTTGGTTTTTTTTCTTTTCCTTTGTTTCACCTCAGTTATCCAAAAGTTCTTAACAGAGTTAATTTTAGGAAATTTGGGGATAACCCACTGTAGCCCTGACTAATTCCTCAGCTACCCCTGAAGTAAAGAGACACAGACAGGGGAAAGGCCAAGCCAAGCAGGAGGACTGTCCTGGTGATCCCAGAAACAGGTCAAGAGGGAAAGTCCCTGCCTGGGTACCGGGAGCACTGAGATGCAGCTCAAGAATCACCAAAAAGACCTGGCGGGGTCTAAGTGTTCTGAGCAGGTTTGAGAGGTTCATTTTGTCAAAGCCAGCAAGAAGGAGATGCAGTCTCTTTGATAACAGATATCAGTGTCAGTTTTAGGTCTGGAGGTGATGTGAAAGGCAGCGATATGGGAAATTCAACTAAAATAACCTTAAAAAATAGAAGCTGTAGCTATGCCCTGGGAAACCATGATGGAAGTCAAAAGTTATATTCACCTGGTATTTAAAAATTGAATAAAGATAAAAATCAGTCAGTCAGAACAACACAACCAGGCCCCCTGCACTACCTGTGGCTGCATCCCAGATCCCTCTTTCCTGGTTTTGGTCTCTGAGGAATGCATTCTCCTTTGAATTTGTATTTTCTTGATATCTTCTAGATAGAGATAAGTCTGAAAGCTCAGCTGATTGGTTTTTAAAGCTTACAAATTACTTCACAAGTGGATGTGGAACAAGAAGTGGATCTCAAGCAGGCAACAAAACCTCTCTGTTCCATACAGCCTAGGAGTGAGCTGGGAAAAGGTTTTTCGAATGAAGGAACTGACACTTTCCCATTGGAAAGAAATTTTCCTGTCATCTGGGCTGCAAGTTGGAAGGTCTGGGTTTACAAACAGAAATCAAAACATCTCACACACAATGTTTTGGTAGATTTTCCACACAGAGCTGATCACAGATCATTTGCACTTACCAAGATTTTTGCACGGTCACAGACCGGATGAAATTGTGAATCACATCTTGATGTCCCTTTTCATCGATGACATCTGAATTTTCTCACCCACTTCTCGGTGCACACGAAACAACATATTTGTGTGTATGCAATGGCTGTGCTTTGATTTTTTGTAGTCCATTGAGGCTAATAACAGACCATAACATTATTCATCCCAAAGCTACGTGGTGTGATCAGTACAGACTGAGAATGATCTTCCCTGGGCTGTGCAGTGCCCTGCATGGAATGACTTGGTCTCAGTCCAGCTCCCTGTGGATCGGTGTGTGCATCACAATCCCCATTTCCATCAGCAGCCACCAGCAAATTTGCTGGCACATTGAGCCTTTTTACCATTTTCCCTTCACAAACCATTGCTTCAGGTCAAGCCTGGTGACGTGGCTGTGTGATCCATCTCAGGGTCCCTGTAGGGCTTTTTCTGGGGACAAAGCGCACGGGTACTGAGAGCTTTAGGAGCAGCACCCCTGGTGAGCACTGTGGGCCAGCCAGCTTGTCCTGCACCTTTCCCAAATGGCAGGTGAAGCTGGAAAATCAGTCCAGCCGTGGGGTGACGCTGCCACACGTCATTCAGGGAACAATGGACATCACCTCCGTGCAAGGGAGCTGCATGTGGGCTAAGCCAGGATTTCAGTAACAACTCACAAAGGGATTCTTCTGGCTCTGCTGAATTACAGGAGGAGATAATCTCCATTCCAGAGCCAACAGGGAAGATCATTATGGGGAGGCCACCTGTGTATTCCAGGCTTTCAGACCAAGCCGCTCCCCTATTGATTTTGATATCAGTGTTTTATATCAGCTTTATGGAGGTTTTTTATATCGGTGCTGTCAGTCTGGCCTGGTGCTGCTTCCCCCTGAGTTCCTCTGGACCAATTAGGGATTTCTGTGTTTTCCCAGAACCTGCAGTGCCCTGTCAGCACCAGGCTGCAGGAGCAGGAACAAAGGCTCTGCTCCCACCTCAGGGCATTCGGTGGATGCTTTAGAGCAGCTGAACTCTTGCACCGCAGTGTTTAACAAGGTCACCGAATGCACAGGACACAGTGGCTCCCGCTCAGCTCTGCAAACTGCAGCCCTTGCTTTGAATTCAGTGGAACCTTTCAGAGCCTTTTATGAGCTATTCCATTTCATTTCTCTCTGCTCATTCTCTTGTCAATGCACAAGCTCCAGAAATTGTCTGTGACAGCTCAAATTCTACTTTGCCAGCCCAAGTTTACCTGAACACAACTGCTGCCTTCAGTGGGATTGTCCCAGATACACAAGAGGAGGGTTTGCCTTGGTGTCTGCCTCTACTAATGAGAACTTATTCGCTCACACGCAGAGTTTATAATTTGATAAGAACTCTGGGCAAGTCCCAGGTCTTCTCTTTCTTCTCGTATTTACTTTTACTGGGCTCTGCTGCAGTTTTATTTACCTGAAAAACTCCAAAGTTTTTGTAAGTGGGTCCAAAGGAACCAACTTGATACAGAAAGCCTGAAAGCCTCTGCCTTTGTTGCTAGTTGACATATTTCATGTGTTTTATCCTTAATTGGCAATGTGGCTGTGTCAAATTGCATTTCTCTTGCTGTAGCCTCATTCAGAACCAGTGGAGCTCAATATTCTGCTCAGACTGAGTTATTTGATCTGAATTTTGCAGAGGGATGAACTGCTTGCCATTAGCAGTGCCTCCTTTCATCTGTTAGGCTTCCAAGTGTGTATATCTTTATCCACACTATCTATGGTTCTGTGCATGAAAGTTTTGGTAGCTGACTCTCCTGGTAGTTCAAATTGCAAACTGACTTCATTAAAACCTCCTAAGGACAGGAATTAACTCGCAGGTTAGTTTAGCATTTTGTTTTCTGTGCAACTGTACTATCAAAGACTTTGTCTTTCACAATCAGACATGTATAAATGAAAAGTCCTGATTTTGTTTTCTTGTGCCAAAGAGCAACTGAAATTTTGCCAGCTTTCAAACTCTTTTGCCCCAGGGTTTTGATTTAGGAATATCTGTGAGAGTTTGAAGGGGATATCTCTTATCTGCCTGTGTGTGGTCACCTGGTTATTTACCAGCTTTTCAGAATTACATCACAAAACCTATTAGCTTAGAGCTGACATATTTTCTTTTTTAGATGCTGGTTTTTTGCTTTGATCCTCTCAACTGTGGATCCTGCAGCTCAGCACTGAGGTCCACCACAGTTCCTTTGTGTTTTCCATCCACACTGCTACTTCCATGGCTCCAATGCTCATAGCAAGGGAATTCCTGCTGTTTCCAGCACTTTTAGCTCCTCCTGGGCTCAGTCCTTCAGGCTGTGCACACGAGTTCAGGTGTGCACCGATGGGCTGGTTTGAGGCTGTGCTTGGACATTGTCCTTAATTGCATAATTCAGCTGTGGAAGAAGTCTAAAAGAAAGTTTGCAAATAATGCAAAACTATTGGGATTGTTAAGGCAGCAGCAAATTTGGGGAAAGATTCCTGTTCCTGAATGACTGGGTATGTTGAAATTCAGAGTTTAACAATGCAGAGTAACAGATGATAGGAAAATAATGTTAAGTAAATACACAAAAGATGAGTCCTATTTTAATTCCTGCTATTCAGGGAAAGAGATCAGGCAGTCAGTGTGGGTAGTTTTCTGAAAAACTCAACCCCTCAATGAGTCTGAAAAACTCAAACGAATCCAGAGCGCCTGACTGAATAGTTAGAATGATCAGGATGAGAATAAAATAGGACGGAAAAGCCATTTTTTTGGTATTGTGCAAATCCATAATATATCCAATTCTCAAATTACTGCACACAGCTTGGCTGATTCGTGCTTACAAAGGATAGAATGGAAATGGTGACAAAGATCATCTTTTATATGGAATGATTTCTACAGAGAGTCACTCGATAAGCGGGAACTCGGCTCCGAGAACAGATGGCTGAGGAGGGAGACGATAGAGATCTGTGGAACTGGGGATGCTGCACAGAACATGAACAAGGAATGGTTATTTACTATTTCTAATAACACAGGAACAAGGGCCAACCAATTAAATGATTGCACAGCAGGTTAAAAACAAAGAGAGTGCTTTTCACAGAATGCGTAATTAAGTTGTGAAATGGCTCCCATAAAATGGGAATAACGGTGGGATGATTTTAGAGAAGGGGTCACCGAGGGTAGGGATGTGAGAGGTCTCTCACTCCATGGGGGAAGGGGAAGAAGGAATGCATTCTTGCTACTTATCACAGTATAAGAAGTTTCCCAATTAAAAATCAGGCGGTGGGTTTGAAGCAAGCAGATAAAGATGTTTCTTCTCTTTTGTATTTATAATTAAACTATGGATCTTCTTGCCAGAAAACATCATAGAGGCTGAAGGTATAAATGATGCCTTTTATTTCCTATTTTAGCTGATGTCCTTTTTGCAGAACTGTTCAGACTTGACAGCCAGAACTCACATTTATTATTGCAAAAAAAGTCAGGAGGCCACAGCTGTTTTACAAGGTGGATCTTGGACTGTGGCACTCAGGCTGTGTGGATAGAGCTGAAACCATCTCAAATTTCCAAGCAAAAGCATTTCCATTAAACAGCTGGGGCAGAATTGACAGGCAGCTCTGGCTTCCCACTCTGAAGGTCACTGCCTGGCACTGAAATGCTAATTTATATTTCCAAATGGCTCCTGTTAGCCACTGATCTGCTCTGCCCAAATCTGGGGAAGGAAATGATGGAACTGCACACAGTGTGTCAAAATCCTTCCTTTGCCACAGTGGTAACCCCGACTTTGATGCCTTCAGTTAATGAAGGCAAAAAAAACCCCCAAACCCAGCTTTTTTTTAATCTTTACCAGTATATTCAAGGACTGTGGTTTGATATTTTTACATTTAGCCACCTTCCATCCCCAGTTTGGACATGAGTAGCTTGTTGAGCACATAATGGAGAGCACATGTGCCAGAGATGTACTTCTCAGGGATGTAAATAATTCCCACTAACTTGAAATAATGTACAAGACGACTGGGCCATTTTACCTCTGAGGATATTTAGTTGTGGTCTGGCCATGTGTTTTGGAGCATCTTAAAACAGCAGCTGATCAAAGCTGGTTATAGTGACAGCAAAGAGCCCTACAGATATTTGACTCTTTACAGCTTCCCCGGAGTTAAGTTTAAAATATTCTGAGAGTTTGCTCCCTGCCTCACCTGTATAAATCTGCAATGGCCTAATTCCAGCTTTAAATTCCACATTTAAAATGCTTTAACTAGAGAGGACTTGGTTTCCCAGCTGGCCCCACACTGGACACAAGAAATCCCTCTGGTACAGCCGTGATTTACCTGCCTCGATAATCTACCTGGTTTACCCAGCCTAAATCCAATCCCCTGGTTTTGGAGAGGTCCCTCCTGCATAAACGTGATTTGGGATATTCTATTAGGTGAAAAATGCTGACTGCATAGAAAAATATTCTTGTTCAGAGGTTGATGATCATCTTTTGTACCCTCCACACTACTTTCCTTGTGAATACATTTAATTCTATGATGCTGTATTCATTGCCTTGCTGACACTAAAGGGCTCTGCAGTTAAGCCTAAATACTAAACCAGGCAGATATTCAAGTGTTGTAAAGTCAGTGTAGATTTTTTCTGCCAGCAAGTGCTGCCCTAATTTACGGGAAGCAGGAGGGAGGGTGTGATCTCTTGCCTGCTTTCTTTATTGAATTCTCTTTCCTTTTTTAATAACCGTGTTTAGGTAACTGGTACTGTAGGAATGGATTTTTTTAATTGCAGATAACTGACTGGTATTGGGCATACTTTTAGTGCAAACTAGAAAACTGTTCCCTGGTGGTGAGGGGGATTATAATGCTTGCTGACAGAAATCCAGCTCAGGTTTGCTGACTTTTAGTATGCAAAATCCAATTTTTTTAATGAAGGTTTTATTTGTGTTTGTTTTCACTGGATTTCATGGAGGGAAAAAAACCCTCCCAAAGCTGGGATTTGCTGCTTTTATTCATCAGTTTTATTGTGCCAGGGCATTGTTCCTTTTGGCTGTATGGAGCACGTTGGAGCCAAGCTGCTGGAGGGCAGGAGAGCGGTGAGATTCTGTGCACCCTCCATTGGAAAAGATTAATTTCCAGTGGAGTCCCAGTGTGAGAGGACCCTGAGCCAACAGCAGTGCCTGACTCCTGAGCTGCACAGATCCTTGCATCCTCCACAAGAAATCCCTCTCAGCTGGGATTTGCTGGGCTGGAAACCATGAGCCCTGTCCAGTTAATTCCAGTTCTCCCCATGCACCGTGTCCAGACTGGGGGGCTGCACAAGTTCTCCCATCTTGATAGGTTCAAGTTATTCCCCAGGCAGCCAAACCCTGTCCAAAGGCTCTCCTCAGCTGTGACAAAGGATTCCCCAAGTGCCTGGGCAGTGGGTTGGGAAAGGTCCCTTCTAGGAGGATGGGTGGGTGGATGGATGGATGGATGGATGGATGGATGGATGGATGGATGGATGGATGGATGGATGGATAATTGTTGCTCTGAAACCTCTTGTAGCCCTGGGACCATAGGCTGAGTACCCTTTATTTTTCTTTTTTTTTCTTTTTTTTTTTAATAAAAGTAACCCAAATACACTGTTGATGTATCTCAGATCAACTTTGAGGCTGTGCAGTGGGAAACAGAACAACCCAGACAGGGAGTGAGAGGTTCTGGGGACCAAGAGGCCAGAAATGAGAACATGGTCCTGGTTCTTCTGTGGCCTTAGTGAGGGAGTCATGTGAGCTATGCCACTAACAGGCCACAGCAAATATATTGCGCTTTATAAACCAGGAATCAATGAAATTTAACCAGATTTTGCACAGTTTGGAAAATAACAACCACAGGTACTTTGTGGTGACTTTTGCCCCCCTCTCACTCAGAGCTCAGAGCTTTGCTAGCAAAGACTGTGATCAGTAAAGTAAAATTAAATTCTGTCTAATAAAGTACTGTGGGTATTTAAAATTGACATTATTTATAATATTTTGCTTACTCTCTCTTTATAACAAATGAAGTTTTGTTTGTGTGCATGTTCTACTGAATACTTCTGATCCATCATCAAATTTAAGAATTAGTATCAGGCTGAGTAATTCCGAACTTGGCATTTACTGTGAAATTTACTGTATGAATTAGCATATTAGCACAAATTCCGAGGTGAAAGAAAATGCTGACATCCGTTTGTAAAGGTTTGTAAATCCTTGTAAGGTTACAGGAAGCAAAGGGGAAGTTCTGCTCATTCCCAGAGGGATCCGTGCTTGGCACATCCCTGTTTTGCTCAGAGATCTGCAGTGTCATGGGGTGCAGACTGGGGGAAGCTTTGCAGATGGCTCTTGGAGGGGTTGATGATTTCGTGCAAGACTCTGGCATTCAGGCTGCCAATGGTTCTGTCTTTGGATGAGTCATGAGCTGTAAAGTCACTTTTTTTCAGTATAAGAAAACTCTTCCCCGTCCTTTCCGCCTTCCCCTGCCTTTCCCATGAAAAGGGCGCGGGGAAAAGGAGGCTGAGGAAGGTCATCGGTGGTTTCATTTTGTCCTTTTAGATGTGTATCAAACCCCAGCACATCGTGTTCCAAGGTGTGTAAAGGAACTTTTGTCAGTGCTCAGCCCCAGGGATCACCTGCACACGGAACACTTGGCACGGGAGCCTTCCCCAAGCTTTTTACTGCATTTTATCATTAGCACCAATAATAGCCTCTGCAGGGAGTAATTAGTAACACCCAGAGGGGAAAGGAATTCTGCCAGAGGACATCATTATGTCTGAAAAACGAAAGATGCTGTGCAGTAAGGTCGTGAATAAATTGTTTGAGTCCAGGGTGGAGGACAAGGCCGGTGCAAGTACAAAGTTTCCCCCTGCTGCTGATCCGCTGCTGAAGAGCGCAGTAATTTCCACGGAACACCATTAAGGAAATTAGTTTGTTCTGACAGTTTGTGTTGCTGGATACCATATGTTTACCTTGAGGGAATGTTTGTGGAGAACTACTTTGGGTTAATTGTAAATGTCACAATTAAATAAGTAAATATACAGAAGTGTATCTGTGATCTGCATCAGTGCACAGACGCCGCGTCCCAGCTCACCCGCGTCCCACGTGCTGTTTGTACACAGAAATATTCATTTGTAGGTGCTAAATCCAGAGTGATCAGCTTATCTGGACGCACAGGCCTGGGGTACAAACAGCAGCAGCGTTTTGTCTCCCTGATCAGTGGCTCAGCACACACAGCAGGTTCTGCATCGTGCCCTTCTTTCCACTCAGTGCTGTGGGCACCGAGCGTGGAGCATCCCTGGGCTGCACCTCGGATCCTCCTGCACTGCCTGGCCAGGAGGGGAGCAATGCTGGTAGAAATCTCTGATTAGCTGGAGTCCCACCGCAGATTACCAAAGGTTCCAATATTTTGCCTTTCAGTGCTGTCAGTCGCCCCCAGTAACCTGTGGGAGCTGAGGAATTTCAGCACCTCAGCAGATTAAAGCTCAAGAGCAGAGCTGTCACCCAGGTCTTTGTCATGCAAACTTGAGGCCAGGTTCGATAACATCCTGTTCCTCTTCTGCATTGCAGAAGCCTTGAAAAATTGATTTTCTGTTTTGCCATTGATTTCAGTGGAACCAGACTTCAGCCGTCCAAGGGAATCGTATTCCTGTAGATTGTAGCTACCTCTGAAATCCTTAATTTCACATCCTTAAATAGCAAACTTTGTGACAGGCTAGGTGTGGGTGCAAACTTTGCTGGATGTTGTTGACCACTGCTGGGTTATTAACTCCCTTTATGGTCTGGGATACCCTTTTATTTCCCTTTCAAAATGCATTTCACGGATTTGAAGTCCTGATCCAAAATGCACAGGAATAAATACAAATTTGTGTATTGATCACCAGGAAAGGATTTTTAAGGGAGTTGATCACTGTTTATAAAAGGAATGCATTTTTAAAAGAAACAAGAAATGTAACCTGTTGGGGTAACATTAATCCAGGGAAAACGCTTTCTGGAGCAGGCAGAGCTTGTTAACACAGCCAACACCTAAGGCAGCACTGTGTCTTTAAGCTCTACTAATATTGAACAATCATAATTTTGGTGGAGGAAAAATCTTCCCCTCTCCCTGAACAGAAACAAGACATATTATTGACTGCCATCCAGAAAGATGGATGCTGTGGCCCTCAGAGTCTATTAATATTTGATGCTGATGGATGTGAGCTGGCAGCCTGAGTTATTAATGGAGTTTGGTTCCTTGGACCTCACCCTCAATCCATGGGGGAGAATTAACCATAACGAGAACTGGATGCCCAAAGCTCTTGGGGTGCTGGGAGGGGCTGTCAGTTCCAGCAAAAATGGGGGTTTCTGAAGTCCTTACAGGCATGGAAAGCCATAGGTGGGGCTGCTTAGCTCACTGCCACCATTCATTCTGATTTAATGGGGACTTTTAGGGTCCCAGGGATTGTAGATTCCCTCCTCTATCTTTGCCATATTGGGGTGCTCACATCAGGTGTGGATTTCAGACAGGAAGAGGCTCAGTGGTGGTAATTTCTGAGCAGGGCTGAGGTGTGGGACATCCCATCCTTGGGGGGTCAGTGATGCAGAGCAGAGAGTAGGAATGGGCTGCTCCACACAGAGCTGGCCCTGGGCCCACATTCCCTAAAGAGACTTTTCCATTGTTTATGTTAAAGTCAAATTTGACCCCTGAAATTAGAAATAATTCAATGGATAAATTTGGGGGTATACTTTGATAAGCTGGCCATTCTAAGTGAAAATATTGAAAATTAAGCACCTTTGAAAGGTTGTGATATCCATATGGGTCATTCTGATTTGGAACGTAGAGATGGAAAAGATCAAGTTATTTATAGCCCAATTTCTTAATATAGCTTTAACATTTCATGGGGTATATGTTTGATTGAATTAGCTGCTCCTTCCTAGCAGGAATACCACATCCAGGCATTGCACTATCCTCGTTAACCTCCCGATCTTAATAGCAAAAAAAAAAAAGAATAATCAACATAAGGAGCACAGCTGTTGATTAATTTTACTAAATAGGATAGAAATATAAAGTACCATATTGCAAGAGTGAAGATTCAACACACACAATCTGAAATCAGTTTATTGGAATGTATAACTCATTAACAGCTGGATGCATACAACTGCAGCATTATCCACTCAGGCAGGTGGTTAGAGGGAGGTGGAATTTACATATCTTTGACAGTAGCTGAATGCATTTCATTTCAGAGGTCATTCTCCCAAATCAAGTTCAAAATGTTAATAACGAGGTGTGCATTTATAATTAATAAAATCTTAGAGCCAGTGCTATAGTTCAAGTGCATTTTCCTCTTATGTAATTAAGAAGTTAAATGTATTTGGCAGTTGTCACTCAGAGAGCTCTGAAGGTCTCGCTTGTCAAACCTGGGGATAGAAATCTCATTAAACCAGGTGGGTTTTTTTTCAGTTAAGGTTTGTTTGCAAAGTACGTGAGTGGATGGTGGGCAGCCAGAATGCCCAGCTCTGTCAGTCCATAAAGCCAAGTACATCAAAGTAAATTCCAAAACTCAAAGGCTTGGAATAAACAGCCTGATGTTCAGCTTGAGAGAATCACAGAACCTGTAAGGTTGGAAAAGACCTCAAAGACCACCAAGTCCAACCATCAACCAGCGCCACTGCTGTGTTCGCCGCTAAATCATGTTCTCAAGTGACACATCCACACGTTTTTTAAAGATTTCAGGAATGGTGATTCCACCACTTCCCTGGGCAGCCTGTTCCAATGGTGGACAGCCCTTCCTGTGAAGAAATTTTCCCCAATATCCAATCTAAACCTCCCCTGGTGCAGTTTGAGGCCATTTCCTCACCTCATTGCCCTGTCATTTGTTACCTGAGAGAAAAGACTGATGCTCACCTCACTACCACCATTTTCCAGAGAGTTGTGTCCCTTTTCTTTGGGATAATCCCAAGTGATTACAGAAAACCAGGGAATCCACTCCAGTTGTGCCTGGCCAGGGAGCACTGCCCCCTCACACGAGCTGCTCTGTGGTCACAGAACGTCAGCTGAGACCCTGGCAATCCTCCTGCTGCCTCCAGCCCTGGCCCAGGGGGTGTTTTAGAGGTGTCAGGATGTGGTTTTGGGGTGATGGATGGTTGGACTGCATGATCTTGAAGGTCTCTCCTAACCCTGATGCTTCTGTGGTTCTGTGGTTAGTTAATGTGATTCCTAAAGGGGTATTTTAACTCCCCATCACATTTCTCCCCTTTCCTTTTCAATGGAATTTTCTTCTCCTTCTGGATCACTAGTTCAAATCCAGATAAGGTCAGTCGTCATAGAAATTATTAGCAGTACCAGCAGCTCTGTGTAGTACATGAAATGAGTTGGGAGTTCCATTCACACAGGATAAGGGTTCCTAAGTGGCACTAATTGGCTGCCTAATTGTCACACGCAGGAGAAAGGCAGAGGATTGATTAGGCGTGGAGACTGAATGCCCCTCTGCCAGCCCGGGTTCCTGGAGCTCATTCCATAGGCATGCTGGCAGGGTAATGAGGGGCAGCCTGCTTTGGATTTGCTGCCTGTCAAGGCAGCATCTTTTCCTGCCAGGCCTTATCAGGGCCACTTGTTTTACTCCACCAAGGTCAAAGATAGCATCTTTTACAAACAGTGCCTTCACTCAAAAGTCAGAGACTTGCAGGATTTACTTGTGAGCGGTATATTTTAACCATTTCCTTTTCCTTCCCCTTGAAACAAAGTTTTTTGGTCTAAAATAGGATGAGTCACAGTGGTGTGAGGCAGAACTGCTCCAGCAAAGCAGATGGGGGTTTATGGTGCTCAGAAATCTGTTCATATTTCCTTGTGCTGTCTGGTGTCTGCTGTGTGATATACAGGCTCCTGGAGGTGCTTGTCACAGCACAGGGAAGCTGACATGGTGCACATTTCTCTCTTGATAAATGGACCCTCCTATCAAACAGTGAAGCCTCTCACCTGCAACAATACATTTTGACCAATATCTTTTGCCCCGAGCTACAGGGTCACACCTGCAATGGAGTTACTTTTTAACTTGTAGGAGGTTCACTTTCCCTGGCATAGAACTAAATTATTTAAGTTTGACTCACTGAAGTAGTAAATTTAGGAGCTAATTTGCAATGTGAAAGTCAGGATTACACACAGAGGAAAAGGAAGCAAGAATACCTTGTATATGTTAATGTGTAGACCCAGCTATGGGACTCAGTAAGTTTACTAAGGCTAAAACCTCAATTAGTGAGGTTAAACCACAATTGCTTTAAACCTTATTGTGCTCACATTTTAATTCCCTTGTTGTATCAGATGAACAGTGTTAGTAAGAGCTGTGTCTATTCTTTCAACCACACAAGCTGATCAGTGCATACAGCACGCCGGAATGTAGTGTTAGAGTATTCTATATTTCTGTAAAACATAAATATTTATTCTCCTTTCCTCCCTTTACCACACCTAGAGCAGAAATAGGACAGACCGTGTTTCTGTGTTCTGCTGTGTGCCTCCTGTCTCTGGCATACACATCGCTCCTGTTCTGCCTTCTTCCTAAAGTCACAATCTCATGCAAATTAATTGAAAACAAATGCAGGTACCAGCTACGCATCAAAAAGGTCTGATGCACCTGCCATGTCGTTTTCCTCTCTGCCAATCTGTGGAAGATGAGCATGTACGAGATCCTTTAGGTTTTTAACAACCCTATTCTTAGAATATATTTTCCAAGAACCACAGAGCAATCTCTGCGCGGCTTCAGACTGTATATTTTGTGATTAGTGTTTCATAAGTGATGTTTTGCTTAATGATCTAACATCTGCTCTAGGAGGTTTGTTTTTGTAACTTCCCCACCTCCTGCTGAATGAATGCCAGAAACTTGTCCCTTTCCTCCAAGTCAATCAAAGCACTAATTGCATCATAATCATGGGAAGCAGCGGTGACTGCTCGAGTGCTGAAGACTCAGCAATCAACTCACTGTTCGGAGAGGGAAAGCTTCCCTGTGCTGGGAATTTCCTGCATGCCACATTTCTTCAGCTGACTCCGACTATTCTGGGTTGCAGGGAGATGACTGCACCATTCCCTGCATGGCAGGGACCTACGGAACCAATTGCTCCTCGCTTTGTAACTGCAAGAACGACGGCACTTGTTCCCCTGTGGATGGGCTGTGCTACTGCAAAGAAGGTAAACAAAATTCACATTTAGCAACTCCCTGCCATCGGTTCCTGTCCCCTCTGAAAGCAGCACGGCTGTGCAGTCAGGAACTCCTCTATTTTCTTGTCTTCTAAAGTATCCCAGCTCAGCAGGGGCTGGACTGTAAGTTCTCAGGGGCCAGTTCTGCTCTGCTGCAGAAATGTGTCACAGAACGGAGTGTGGGGCAGAGGCACTGCTGCTCTCCAGGGGAAATGCAGAACAATCCCCTGGCTGCTGGGTTTTTATCCCCTTGCTGCCCTGTTTCTCCCAGATTCCAAAGCCACTGGGCGCAGGAGTGAAGGCAGCTTCCTTCCTTTGTGTCCTGCAGCCCCGGGCTCTGGGCTGTGCCCGGCCTTGCTCATCCCACCAGCCCTGACCCGATTTCTGCCTGCCCTCTCCACGCTGGGCTGGTCCCATTCCTGCTGCCCTGGGCTCCTGGGCATCCCAGCTGCCAGCCCTGCCC
>VYZR01010475.1:0-20544 GCA_013400675.1 Oxylabes madagascariensis | reverse complement strand
TTTTCAAAAAAAAAAAAAAAAAAAGAGAAAAAAAAGAAAGAGGTAAGAAACAGGCTGCATCACATGAAAAGTTCTTGCAGCCCTGTAGGTCAGAAGGTCTCCAGCCTGACAGGCAGGGACTGTCCCAGCAGTTCCCAGAAAGGCATCAGACACCTAAATCTGGTTACAGCCAAGCCTGTGATACCTCCATCTGTGTGTAGAGATGCTGGGAGATGGAGCTGGGAGGTCACAATGAAAGGGTCAGTCTTTGACCCCAAGTTAGTCTTACTTTACACCAAGAAACTGGTCCTAGAAACAAAGAGCTGCAGTTGCCAGCTGCCTGTCGTGCTGTTTTCATGAAAACATCCCAGATGCTGTTTGTCTCCCCTGTTTCCTTAGGGTGGCAAGGAGTGGATTGCTCTATTCCCTGTTCCAGTGGAAGCTGGGGTCTGAACTGTAACCAGACGTGTTCCTGCAGCAATGGAGCGTCCTGCAGGCCGGCCGATGGCTTCTGCCTCTGCTCCCCGGGATGGCAGGGGGAGTTCTGTGACCAGCCTTGTCCTGTGAGTGCACAGAGCAATGGGGGGTGGTCCTGCACCCCCTTTAAATCACAGCCCCCATAGCTCTGCTGAGCAGAGAGCAGGGCAGGATCTCAATTTGTCTGTGATGTCTGAAGGAAATGAAGTGTAAATAACAGATTGGGGTTCTAGCAGTCAACTGGATGTATTATACTTTGCATTGTATTTTATCAGAGCTATTGCTGTGTTATCTGCATTTCCTTGAACATCATTTTTTAAAGTGATTCCTCATTTGGTTCTGTATAGAAACATTAGGCACCGAGTTTCTGCCTTCTCTGTATGTTAATTTAAAAAATGCGACTCAGCATTAAGAGGGACGTGATAGATGATTTTGCACATTTCAGAACAAAAAGCTGATCACTGAGAGGCTTTTTTATTTATATTTTTGAAGGATGGAACATATGGCCTTAATTGCAGTGAGCGTTGTGACTGCAACCACGCGGATGGGTGCGATCCTATCACCGGCTACTGCTGCTGCCTTGCAGGCTGGACAGGTAAAATCAGCAATTACCTTTGCAAACCTTGGGGGTTTGGTCAATTTAGGGGTCTGGAGGGTTTTGTTGGTTGGTTTTGCTCTGTTATTGCATCAGTTATAGCCCTGGACTTGTGACTGCAAACCTCTAAATAATAGATTGAGACAAGATCAGCTGAACTCACCCATATTTAAATCACTCGTGATGGTGACAATAATTGGCATTCATTAAATTTGTATTCAGATGAGTTGAAGATGGCTCCAAACCAGATGTTAGCCTTCTGTAAAAGCATCCTCAGGAGGGATGCAGATCATCCATAATCCTGCAGAGTTTTTCTCCTTGAACTGCCCTTTCCACAGGGGTGTAGTTGTGGGACGGTGAATCCCAGGACCATCATCCCTGACAGAGCATTTCTGGTGAGTCATTCCAGCTGCTCCATCATACAAAACTCAGGTTTTCCCCATTTCCCGATGGTTCTTGTCACAGAGTAGTTGCAGAGAGCAGATTAATGCTGGTTTGACAGAGCTCTTGTGATTACACAGCAACAGAGAGGAATATTCAGTGAAGTTGGAGAATCCAGGCTGGAGTTCTCAGTGCAATTAGACCTGCACTTGACTCCACACTGATGTTCTCTTTGCCAGCTTTTGACAGCAGAGGGGGCAAGTTATTGACCCAACCATTTCACACTTTGCTGCCTAAAATGCTGGTTAATCTCTCTCTGCTCTCTGTTGAGGCCCTGAGTGGAAATAAAGTTGTGTTCCATATACTGCAGAACCACCAGTGGCACTGACAGTCAAAATGTATTTGTATTAACAGCAAGTCGTTTGGAAAATTTAATTGTTTTTCAAACAACTACAAGCTGGAAGGATGCATGGAGCAAGGCAGGCTGATCAGGCAGCCAGCATTTGGGATACTGTCACCTTTTCCATTGATTTATGCCTTAAACCAGCACTTGCCTTCTGTTTCTGATGGAGAGGACATCCCACAGCAGCCCAGCTCCCAGGAGCATGAAGCAAAAGCAATGAAAATATGCCTAAAACATACAATGGAACTAATCTTTAGAGAATTTAATAAAATGTAAAAGTACTAAATTTTACATCTTGTGTACAACAGAGCTACTTTTCGAAGATACTGGGCATGTATCCCTGAAAAAGAACATTTTTTCCCTCAAGAAAATCCATTTTATAAGCTCACTTGCATCCCCTCCTTCATCCTCTTGCCTTCCTCACTGGCTGGGCTGCATTTATCTCTCTCTGAGCCTCCTTGCCATCAGGCTTTAAAACTCTACTGTTCATCATCGATGAACGGCAAAGAAACAGCTGGTGGGTTTTCCTGTAGCCACTGTGAGCTTCTTCAAGGGAAAAAATGGCTTTTAAAAGTAGTGTAATTTGAAGAGAGATATTTATATACACCTACTCTAAAAGTTTATTACGCATCTTCTGGATGTAGTGTTCCAGAGGAAACTGCAGGGACTGACCTTTGCAGGCAATGCAGACTGAAGGTGTGGCTTTTTCTCAGAGGCATTTGCAGCAAATACTTTGTGCTTAATCCCATGCACATCTGTAAATGGATATCAAATGCAGATGCTAATTAATTAAAGGTAAGAATAATTTCTGATGTCCTTCTTTTAATTTCCATATTGGGCAAGGTGAGTGTGCATTAACTTGGAGGGGATTTCCTGCAGCCTAAGCACTTTATCCATCAGAGTGCTCCTGCAGTTCTGGAATTCTTCTCTTCGGGATCACATTTCAGGGAGGAAAATATTATATCCATATTTGAGACCAGGTTGGAGTTTAAATGTTGACAGGGCCCTGTAAGGTGGAAATGTTGATAGACAGAACCAACACGTGTTTTGTCAATTCTGTGCCAATGTTTTTTCCACTTGGCTTGGCACCAGACACAGGGATAAATTCTGCTCACACCGGGTTGAAAGTATGTAATTTAAGAAACTCTTCAGCTAGATAATTATATTTTCATCTTAAGGAGTATGGCATCAGTGAAAGATTAATCTTATCTGCAGTTGTTGTAAACTGGGCCATGATGTGTATTGCAGTGCATTTTATTAATACGAGGTGATAAATAATTCAGGCTGAAATTTTTGCTTTCTGATTTTGGTACTAATTAGGCATGGCCTGAAAAAGATCAGAAAAGTTCAGGATCATGGAACTTCTGAGGGTTCTCCTGCCCACTCACACCAAACAGAGAATTCACGTGGCTTTCTGATCCTAATAGCCACAAAACTTCATCTGAAACAGCATATTCTGTATGTTCATCCCAGACGTGGGACTCCCTCTTGATGTCTGTGTTTTATGTAAAGATCAAGGGGAAGATTGAACCCATTTTCTTTAAAGTGGTTTCAAGATGTTACTGATATAAACCTTCAGGGACTGATAGATGGTAAGAGCATGGAGGAGGACTGGCAAAAGAAGGAAGAAGTCATGTCCAGAGTAGCATGCAACGTAAGGTAAAAGCACTCTGCCATCCTTTTATTATGTCATGACTGCCGCCCAAGACTATTATTCAGGACAATGACCTTCTGTGGATACCAGCTGGGGGAAGGTAATTTTCAAGAGCTGAGTGTCCCTGGCAGATGGGAGGATGATGAAGAGATCCCCACATCTCTAGCAGGAGATCACAAAGCTGTGCAAACCAGCTGGATGCATAAATAAGCACAGAGGCAGCACAAGCTGCTCCGAGGCATGCACATCCCCTTCCTGTCAGGAATTGCACATGGAATATTGCAAGTGTGCAGCCCAAGGCAGGAGCTGCATCAGCTCTGGACATGGTTATCATGTATATGATGTGTCCTAGAGCAGGCAGGGAAATTACTTGTCCTCAGCATTTGCTTTTGTGCCCTTGGCAATTGTGTTTTAAAGCTGGTTGAGAAATAACATCAATCCGCCAAATGGTAAGTTCATACAGCTTTTCTTTTCAAATACTTGTTGTCAGACCTCCCTGATATTACTTAGATGATTCACGTCTGATGGATAAAGTATTTGTTCCTCACATTGTTCCTCACCAGTGGCGGGTGTTACTGCAAATCACCAGCCAAGTACTCGGGCAGTGGTGTCACCAATGGCTTTGGAGACAGCACAGCAAGAACAGAAGACCAAACATTGACAAAATGCTCTCATGTGGTAGAAACAAAGTGAAACTTGTTGAAATGTTGGCCAAAATCAGATCTGTGGCCTGCTGACGCCATGCAGAGCTGCATTTCCCTCCACAGGAAGGAAATGTGGGATGCAGAGACACTGAGGGCTCAGCCTTGCACTGGATGGAGTTCTCCAGGTTGGAGATGTGTAACCTCACATGTACAAATAAACCCTGGAAATCCAAACAAGAGGTGCTCATATCAGTGCTGGGTCAAAAAGGAAAAGTCTTGCTCTCAAAAGATCAAATCTTGATTGCTCAGGCTGTTTTTAAGGATTAAGAAGGATCTCTTTCTCCACCTTTGCTGTGCATTTTAGGTGCAGACACTTTTGTGCTTGCAGCTCTGTGTGTGCTCAGGTCCCTTAGAGCTCCTACACACCAGGCATTTATGGAAGAGGTGTTACTTTATGTACAGTCAGGTTGAAATGAAAATGCTCAGTGCTGATTACATTTGGTTAATTAGGGGTCCTGCACACGCTGAATCCACAGAAGGAATGGAAACACAGAAATGCTGCATGGTAAAGCAGCTCCTGGAAGTCCTTTGCAAGCAAACAGGTCCTGGAGAAGCAGAACGAGTCTCCTCTCCTGGATGCTCAAGTGACAATGACAAGGTTATAAATTTCAGTTAGGCTCCTCTTAATTACTACATAATCTGCAAGTGGCCAGGAAAGGCCCAGCTGCCCTGGTGGCCTCGCTGGGTGAGCAGGATGAGTGCTCCTGTGCCAGGTGTGATGCTGTGCCTCTGGAGATGACAGCTCCAGCCAAGCCCTGTGGGGATGCAGGATGAACTTCAAACCCCCTCAGCCTGGTCCCACCTCAGGCAGCTGCTGGCAGCAGGCTTTATATCAGAAGTGGCTTCCTCACAGATTCCAACTTGTTAAAACTATGCAGCCTTTAGCTGCTTCCCTCAGTAATCCCTCAATAATTAAATTAGAGCTGCTGGCCTGTCCTCTGATTTCTGGAGGGGCTTGACTGGAGCCAGGTATGATTCCCTGGGAAGACAGACCCAGGTGTTGCCCCTCCTGCCCCCAAGACCCGAGTCCATCCATTTTCCCTCTCCCAGACTGATCACAGAAGGAAAGCCACGGGCCTGGCTGCTCCTCCTGCCGAGCTCTGCTCCTCCCTGCGATGAGCCCATGTGCTCCAGGTTAATTGTGGCAGAGTGTGTTTTGTTACCCTTTCAGCTCCTACACTGGGATTAAATGGGAAGTGATCTGCAGGGGGATCTATTCCACTCCTCTAAATGCTAAGGTCAGTTAAAAACCAGTTTATCTGAATTCCTTTAATGTGAAATGCTGTCTTATCTGCATCTTGTTCTGCCTTTTTTCTTGTGTGGTGCTCTGGTTTTGCAGAGCTGCTGTGGCATCTCAGCTCCCCACTGAGCTGGGGTACCCAGAGGCTTCTCTCAGTACCCAAAGCCAAAGTTTATTCACTAGATTTTAACATCCCAAAGATGTGTGGGGAAAATTAGCCCGCTGCTGTAGATACGAGATGGAAAACATAAAAGTGTGCATCCCATAGTTAATCATAAAAGAAGCCCATATAGATTTTCCTTAATTAATCAGGATGGCAAACACAGGCATGCAAACGATGTGAGGAACATCTTGTTACTGCCTTGGTGCTTTACACCTTCGGGCTTCATTCCTGCCTGATAAGAGCAGCCTCCCTCTTTGCTGTTCCACAGGAAACCAAAACTCACAATTCACTGTCCTTTACAACCTGGATTGCTTTCACACATTACCAAGCCCTGATTGTCTCTCGTGGTGTGCAGAGCTCCAGCACGGAGGCTGTGGGGTCTGGATTTCCATTTGTGGGGTCTGAGGAGGGCTGGGGTCAGGAGGTGCTGCTGGGCACAGACCAGCGGAGCTCCAAGGGATGAGGCTGCAGGGCTGGGAAGATTTGCAGGCTGGCAGTGACATCTGCACTGTCACTCAAACACAGAAACATGTTTCTTGCCTCCTGTGGACACATTAATTCAGGAAAACTGATAAGGCTGTTACTCAAGGGAAAGGCGGTTTGAATTTTAAAGCAACAGTGACCACTTTGATGGGGAGGTCTGAGGTATTTTTAACTTCACTTTCTCGGAGTTCTTTGCAAGGAGGTGAAAAATCCTTGAAGGGAAAAACCCACCCTTTCCATAAAATGCATTTTGTTTGTACTAATACGACTTTTCTTCCATTCCAGCTGTATCCAATTTATAATCATAGGGCCAGATCCTGTCCTCAGCTGCACTGAGTTGAAGCCTAAATAATTCTCTGGTCATTAATAGATCAACCTCACACATGTGATGATAAAACTGGGTGCTGCTTTTCCATGCCTATTTAAAACCAGAAAAAAATCTAGGACTTGTTTCATGCACCTGCATCTTTTTAGCTAAAGATCCAGAGTGTTTTAGAATTCACAATGTCATGGGTTGACTTTTTCTTTCCATCAGATTGTTTCATACCATTGGTTTGTAAGACAGAGCCTAAAATACCAGAATAGAGCAATAGTAAGTTCCCATTAAACATGCATTTTCTAGATGTCTTATCCCATTAGCTACACCATATTTTGCATTTATCACTTCTGGCAGTCTTATCCCAGATTTTTAAATTAATAATTTTTTTTCTGTGATTATTCTGTATCCTTACATTAGCTTGAAATGGACAGGAGAACTAGAAATTTCTAGAGTCAGTCTAAAATGGTGCATTTTAGCCTCTCTCCTGGCACCTGCCTTTCCAGTGTGAAAATCCTTTCCATGTAAAAGGTGTGCTTACTCTCTGGATTCCACAAGTGCCCTTTAGTCTATGAATGTAAGATAAGCTTATTAGAAATTAGCTTTAATTTTTCATTGACTTAATTTCAAGTGAGTTGATAAGATTTTAATGTCAGGCTGTGCTTAAAAATTCTCTCTTTGACAGGAACCTTTAAGGATGGTTCCTGCTGATATAGGGCAAATTTTCAAAAATATGAATTATGAAGTTATATCAAAGATTTCATTGATGTCCTGACATTAATTATGTCTGTGTCTTCCTTGGCAGGTATCGGGGGGGCTCCTGATTTTCATCTGAGTGAGGTTTAGTTATGTTTGTCCTGTGCCAGATTTTGTATATATTTCACCTTTGGTGAAATCAGTTGGATTTTTGCCACTCCTTCAGTGGGAGTTGGATCAGACCCTCAGACTATAATTAGCAGCTGCAGTAAGGCTCCTGCTAAACTTCAGCATGTATGCAAATCATTGCAGTAATAATCTTAAAAACACTGAAGATACACAAGTTTTTTGGTCTTTATTTTAGGGTTTAATTTTGCTTAATAAAGGACAGCTTTTAAATTTCTGAGAGGAGATAGAGCTTGGATGGCATCCTGGGTGATGCTAATTTAATGGGCTCTAAAAACACGAGCCTTGATGCTCGAGGTACCCAACCCTTTTCCATTTTAATATGGAGACATTCTATATATAAGCCTGGCTGTGTGTACAATAGTCACCTATAAATAAATGTGGGCGAGAAGCAGGGAAAAATTATTTGTGCACATTTCAGCAGACTAAATCCTGGCTGTTGGCATGCTGGGTGTGAAAGGAGGAGAGGGAAGAGCGCTCAGCAAACAGCCTGCAAGCTAAAATGAGGTGTGTGTGTATATATTTATATATTTATATGGTGAAGAGCAGGTAGTTATGTATGATATATATTTAATATGTAAGTTATGTATTATTATATATTTATGTATTTATATACAAGAGCAGGTAGTGACAGGTCGGGGAGGAATGGCTTCACACTGCCAGAGAGTAGGGTTAGATTGGATATTAGAAAAAGCAGGAATATTCTTTATACTGCCTTACCTGTGAGGGTGAGGCCCTGGCACAGAGAAGCTGTGGCTGCCTCTGGATCCCTGGAAGTGTCCAAAACCAGGCTGGACAGGGCTTGGAGCACCCTGGGACAGTGGAAGGTGTCCCTGCCATGGCAGGGGATGGAATGTGATGATTTTTAAGTTCCCTTATCCCAAACTGTTCCACGGTTCTGCAATACATTATGTTGTTCATGAAAGAGTTTGCAGTGAAAAATGTTGTAAACATCTTCCTTCCCCTCCCACACCAAGGAGAAAGGGTGGAATTTCAACATCACTGACCACAAAAGGCTTTGGTTGTGCCCCAACTCTTCTCAGCTGTTCTTCACTCATGGTTTTGAGGAGCTTGAACACTTCCAGCAGAACAACAATCCAGGTTTTCCCAGTTACCAGTTCCCTCTGTTTGCCTGCTGCTGGTCTGCTTGGATCTTTCCCAGCTTTCTCTTCCCTCCTGGCCTGAAACTCTTCTCAGCATTTGAGAATTAGGAAAGCTCCAAAGCTGAAGCAGGGCTTGACTCCTTTTAGCCCCATTTTCTGCAGGTCTGCCCTGCCTGCTCAGGCCAGCTCTTCCCCTGCAAGAGTGCACCCTGGAGAATACGCTGGAGCAAAGGGAACCAGCTCATCCTTAATTTCAGCAAACATTTTGACTTGCCTAATTTCTTGTGAGGTAGGTCTCTTGCCTCAAAAGCTTTTATTGCATAAATTCCCCGGGTTGGGTGATTCATACCTGGAGATTTCTCTAGATAATTAAAAATAGGGGTAGGATTAGAGCTCCACAGAGGTGCATTAGGCTCTAAGTGTATTGCTTGCAGAAAAACACTTACATTAATGGGTGCATAAATCGCCCCTGCACAGATGAGAGAAGGGACAATTTAGAATTTTTCACTGGCTGCAGGGAAGGGCTTATTCTTCATTATTTAGGACCAGATCACGGAGCTTTCATTTAGACTGATGGGCTGTTACACTGAGGAGCTGCCCCTCTGAATCCACTGCTGAACGATGCTCAGCAAGGGCAGGAAGGGCTCCATGGCACCAATTTGGAAAAAAAATCAGTGAAAAAAAGTATTTGAGACCACCAAAGAAGTTCATAGATAATGTGAGTGTGGCTGTTGTTCTCTCTGCTGAGCAGTTTCACTATATAAAAACAAAAATAGCTTATTTGCAGACTAGATGAGCAGCCATCAATTCTTAATGTTTCCATTTAATTTTATGAGAGATCCCTTTATGTTTTCTTCTATCTGCTGCCCTCCCCACACTGATTTTCTCATTCTTCAGCATTCTTAAATGCTGAGCTGTCAAGAATTGTGCTGTGGTGCTTCTGACTGGCTCTGAGTCAAATACTTCAGGGCTTGCCTCAGATAAGGATAAAGATGCAAAAAGTGATAGAAAAGCATCAAGAATTCTTTTTGAACTCTCGTTCACGCTCTGTGATAGCTCCTCTGAGCAGCTGATCCACAGCTTGGACACTTCTTTCCTGTGTTCTTGGTGAATTGTCTTTTACCTTTCAGAGCCCGAAGCAGCAGAAGAGTCTCTGCTTAGGGAAGCACATGGACCTAATCTCAGATACAATTTAAATAGAATTTAGGGGCACGACAGAAGTGTCCCTATAAGAGTATCAAGAACAGCCATAAGAGTATCAAGGAAAGACAAGAGAATAAGGTTAAAGAAAACATGAATGTGTGATTATAGAAATCATTATCAGAAATAAATGTCCAAACCAGGCAGGGTGGGACTCAGGGTGAGCTGGGGATGCTGCCACAGGGACCACTGAGGTGGGACAGAGACCAGAGGTCACATCCAGGGACATTCCCAGAGCTGTTCCCAGTGCCTTCAGCTCCCTGCTGGCCCTGCCCACACCCACCCAGCCCTGCAGCATCAGCTGCAGGGGGTTTGCTCTGTTGTGGGTGCCCTGCCAGCAGGTACAAACCCCCCTGAGCGTTCATCCTGCCACAGACACGAGCCACCAGCGTTCCACATCAAAGCCAAGCGTGACTCACCAAACCTCAGGCCTCCACGGCTTTGCCTGCAGAAATCCAGTGCCTATTTTTGCATAAAAAGCAGTTCTTTCCAAAGCTATTCAAATGCCAGAAATAAGAGATTATTATGACTTCATGTCATGTTGAAAGACAGGTGGAGGAGAGCACAATGTTTGTGTTGGATTCAAATGTCTGCTGAAATCATTCCTGTCATTCCTAATTGATGTTGCATCTGTCTTTAGATTGGGACTATTGAGGGGAAAAAAAAAAGGTTGAAGATTTTATTCAGAGAAATAATTACAGTTATACACTGGTAGATATAAAATTAAAGTACGTGGGGGGAAGGGAACTACATCCTATAATTTATCAAATTCCTACATCCCTGAAAAATAATTAGATGCTGGGCAGTGTGCAGGCACTGCTGCAGAGGCTACTGTCAGGGGGATAGCAGTGGTCAAAACCAGGCCACTGGTTCTCATTTATTCCATCCATTTTTGCTCTTTTATTGTGTTTGGAGTATTAGTTTCCAACTATCCAGAGACACAGCAGGAAAACAATGGCAGCTTTATTAAGAGCCAGAGACGTAATCCCCAAGCACGAGTGCAATTGCAGAAGCTGGAGAGGGAAAAAAGGGAATTCTGCTCGTGTCTGGCTTTCAGGAATTTATCCTCCAAAGTCCTTCAGCGGGATGTAGTTATGGGCAGCACTAGATCTGCATTACTTTGACAAACTTTCTTGAAGCCACTGAAGATTATTAATGGAAGCAGCCTGTGAAGGAGCTCTTCAATAGATGGCTCACATCCCAGTTATTTGGCCTGGGGAGTTTTTTCCCTCTTATTTTTCTTGCTCCTCTTCCTGATGCTTGTGTGGATGTCAGATTAATCCATCACAGCTTGATTTGTAAATTTGAATACAAAGACTGACTTCATCTGATCAAACTTGAAGCTGCTCCATGTAAGACACACACAGGTTTTGATCAACAGCTTCCCACTGCCAGAGGGCAGGGTTAGATGGGATATTGGGAAGGAATTATTCCCTGTGAGGGTGCTGAGGCCTGGCACAGGGTGCTCAGAGAAGCTGGGGCTGCCCCTGGATCCCTGGAAGTGCCCAAGGCCAGGCTGGACAGGGCTTGGAGCAGCCTGGGACAGTGGAATGTGTCCCTGCCCATGGCAGCGGTGGCACTGGATGGGCTTTGGGGTCCCTTCCAACCCAAACCATTCTGGGATTCTGGGATTCTCTTCCTCCTCCACCTCTCTCCCCGCTGCTTTCCTTTCTGAGGATTATCTGCAGCTCCACATTGGAAGATCCCTGCCCAAGCAATGGCTTCACCCTGGGGAAGTCTGGGCTGAGTTACCCCAGATATTCCCCATGTCCCAGACAGCAGCTGCTTGGTAGGAAGTTGTCCTGGAGGGGCAAGAGTTTGGAGCAGCTCTCCTGTGTGGTTCTCCCTTAGATCAGTGCAGTTGTGACTGTCTGGTGGGCTGAGTTTGTGCTTTCCACAGGAATTCAAGCCCTTGGGACTGCTTTTCCTCCCCACCCTGTGTGCAAAGGAGGTTGGTGTGGGGAAAAGGAGTGAAGCCACTCCTGGGACTGCCTCAGCTAAAAGCCATGTACAGAACAATCCAAAGGGAATCCCACTGGAGAGCAGCCAGTGTTTGCAGGAATCCAATCCCCAAATCCCTGCTGGGCCATGGAGAGTTTGTGCTGCTGTTTCACAGGCTGAATTAAAGCCACAGTGGGCTTTGCTCTTACCTGGGCTCTGCATCATTGCAAAGCTGCAGGTCTTTTGGCCATGTCCAGTGGATAACTACAATTTTATAGAAGTTATGAGGATTTCATTTACAATTCACCCCCCAGAACATTGTTTAAAAAGGTCTTGGAAGTGTAATTTTATACCAGTGTCTGCAATTGTGAACCACAGCCTCGGGCTGGCAGATAATTCCCTGGTATCCAGGCAATAGGGTTTATGTATAGAACTGCTTCCTGCAGCTTCAAGGACTTCTGACAGTTGTCTTTCCAATTTCTACACCATGCATGTGAAAGCAGGACTTTGTTCATAAATTAGGAATCTGTGGTTGTAACACGAGGTAAATACAGAGGTGTGGCAACTTCAGCAGTTTTTGTAGTTCTGGAAATTGAAAACTAATTGCTTATCAGAAATGTTCATCAGCAAGTTCCTAAATAAATATTAAAGTTTTACATTACAGAATCTTGCTGCTTCACTGATTCTGACTATAAAGTAGCTGGAAGGGATGGACTCCCTCTTTACACGCTATCAGGTTAGGGAATTGTAAAATTAAGGTGCTTTTCCCAGCGCAATTCCATACGACTTGCATGTCCAGATGCAATTTGAACTTCTCATTTATATTTGCGATTCAATGCGTGTAGGAGCCTTCAAAAATGAAGTCTTCCATGAGAATTAACTTCGAGCAATAAAAAGCAATAAAACCTGATTGCGGCACCATCTCGGCCGTCTTCTGGAAATGTACAAATAAATAAGGGCTGTAACGGGTGGCAGTGGCTTCTGGAAAGTTTCCTTTTCCCCCCTTTGCATTTTGCTACCACAATCAGCTCCACAATGACTCATTGCCTTCGTTAGGAGAGGGAAGACATCGCTCATCACTCATTACCAAAGGGCTTTGCTGCTGCAAGGATCAGCCCTGGCATTCTAATTCAGGTGCCTTCCACAGGAAAAGAGGCAGTGTCATTCTTCCCCAAACTTTGTCAAAAGAGACAAGAAATAATGCTGTTTAATTGTCCCATTTATAAATAGCCCATCCCCAATGACAGGATTGTAATTTTAATGCTGCAATCAGGAGGGAAAATGCACATTTTTCTGTGTTTGTGTCTGAATTTCAGTTCAGGGAGCTCACACTGAGACTCGAGGCTATAAATGTTCATGTATATGTATTTATAAACACAAAACACATTTCTTTTTTTACAATTTATTGTCTGACTTTTTAATTACAGAGCACTGTGGATACAATGCATAAATGCACACGCAGAACACTTGTTTAAGGATACATTTGATTTCAAAGGGAGCAGGGAAGACTTTAAAATAATTGTTTTTCTTGATTTTACTAACATAAATGTTCCTTGTCTCTTTTCACAGTCCTTTTACAGATTTATTTACTTGGATATGAAGGAATTGAGCTTGTATTAAGTTTTTACTGTATTTTAATGTGGTTTTTATTAAGCTGTACAGAATGGCCCATGCCTCTTTATAAATAAAGCTAAGATCATGTATTACTAGAAATCACATTTCAAACTGTAGTTTTGCCAGACTTGGTTAAGATTTTCTAGGAAGGGACAATATAATTGTGTGATTAATCTTCAGAAAAGAGAAATTTTGGCTCTGCAGTATTTCTTACTGTGTTAACTTCAGAGATTTATAAAACCAACTCGAAACTGCACTGTAAGTGTGTTTATAATGACTTTTAGCTGATTTAATAATCCTCAAAGTTTGGTGACCGTACAGATCACAGCTCCCCAAATGCAGTGCATTACCTCTAGCATCCAGAGAAGTTATCAGAGGTGGAGGAAACGATTGGGATTGTGTTTCTGCAGAGCACTGCACTAATCCAACCCCTGGGCTGCTTTGATCCCATTGTGCAGTGGGACATGGGCATGGGTGATAAAGAACATCTCAGAGTGGGGGTGATGAAGANGGGGGATGAAAAAGATCTGCTGGGGGGGGGGGTGATAAAGAACTTCTGGGGGTGGGGGTGATGAAGAACATCTCGGGGTGGGGGTGATGAAGAACATCTCAGGGTGGGGGTGATAAAGAACATCTCGGGGTTGGGAGCCCAGCTGGGGTGTGTGGGTACCCCCAGATCTCAGGGCCAGGCTCCCACTGGGGTGGTGTTCTTGGGAAAATTCCCAAGCCAGTTCCTGATCCACTTTTGCTGTTTTTATCAGTGCTGCTGCCAGTGCCACTCCCTGCAGCTGGCACTGCTCAATGTCCCTCTTAGTTCATGCAAACCCATCCAAGGAGCACCTGATCATGCAAATAACCCTGCTAATTGCAGGTGTTGGTATTGCCTTATCCCAGTGCAGTGAGCAGGATCAGCTCCTTCAATCCCATTTAGATGTGACAAGATGGCACAAGATGACTTTTGTTTTTAAAAGTCACCAGTTTAAACACAACCAGTTGAAACCATGCCAGAAGCCTCGAGTTAAGTTTCCTGGCTGTGTGCTCCTTTCGGTGTTTCCAAGCTTTGCTCTTCATAATAATAAATATCAAACAAGCACCCTGGGAAGCCCTGGGAGCTGGATTGGCAGGTCTCAGTCTCCATTTCACATGCAAATGCTCAGCCTGTGCTCACATATGGCCACTTGCTGGATCAGAACTCAGTTCATTCACACACGGCTGGGGAGCTCTGCGTGGATGTGGGGTGTGTGCACAAAACACCAGAGCACAGGGGTTTATGCCAGGAAGGGAACAAAACACAAAATAGAGCTGAATTTACTTGTGTTCAAGAATCCAAATACTGAACGTGTTTTTGCAAAATCCTGATTTTTCTTTTTATGGCCTTCCAATTCACAACAGGTAAGTAATCAGGCTTCAATCAACTGCCTATTTCCAGACCAGTTATTTGAGCTATTTTGTGACTTTAAAGCAATTCCTGACCTTCATCTCTTGGGTGACATGCAGAGTTTCTTTCATGATGCTGAGGACTGAACAGGCACCCACTAACACCTACAGAATCCACCTCTCTGGCATTTTCTTAATTTTCACTTTATTAAGCAGATAAAAGAGGAGCTGTTTCCTTCCCAGAGTCCCTCGCTGGCTCTGAGGGACTGTGAGGCATCAGTCCAGCCGAGCATTCCTTTGATCAACGAGCAGAGTGAAAGTTGTGGGAAGCCTGACGTGTGGCTTTGTGTCCTTAGGCATCCACTGTGACAACATCTGCAGCCAGGGCCGCTGGGGACCCAACTGCTCCATCTCCTGCAGCTGTGAGAATGGGGGGTCCTGCTCCCCTGAGGATGGAACCTGCGACTGTGCCCCCGGATACAGAGGACCCCTGTGCCAGAGAAGTAAGATTTTCCATAGCTGGCAGAAGCAAGGCAGGTAGAAATGTTTTTGTGACACCAGACAGACAAACTCAGTTTCTGAGCTGCTTTAGCTCGTGACTTCCTAAGGGCAAAAGAGCTTGAAAAATGCTCCTTCATCAAGAAGTCGAGGCTCTCCTGCACTGAGCTGTGCCTCGTGTTTCTTCTGATCTGCACCTGGAGGTCACAGATGACCTGAAAGGAGGAGCAGCACCTTTACAAACCAGAGCTGGCAGGACACGGATTTGCCGTGAAGTCAGACCTATGAAACAGAGTCAGCCACCCCCCATCACATAATGACGAGTGGAGGAGCATTGGCACCTAAATAACAAGGCAATGTTTTCTTATATGCCAGAAAAAGAAACACAGCAGCCTGAAATAGCTCCTGTTTGATGCGCTGCTGCTACATATTAAAATGTACCAAGCAGATAAAATTTGCTTTATCTGGGAAGCTGCATTTGCCCCACAGGGACCCTAATTCACTGATCCAAACTACACCAACCATCTTCCCACGTAAACAAGAAGTGGGTTTGTCTTTATTTTCTGCTCAGCATTTCTTCTTCTTCTTCTTCTTCTTCTTCTTCTTCTTCTTCTTCGACATTCTGCATGCTCAGTTCATATATCCCCTTTGATTTCACCAGTTACACTTGACACTAGAACACACTCATCTCTAAAAATAATTTGTAGCTGACAGTTTTTATTTAAAGCCATTATAACAATGACCTCTAGCACTGCTGTAGTTAATGGCCTATAAGCATTTCCATTACAAACCCCAATTTCCAGGTGCTTCAGCGTATCTGTGTAGCTGTAAAACCTCTCTCCAAGGCTAAAACGTGGTGCTCAGAGCTTCAGGGAGATGAGGAAGAAAATGTTTTACAAATTTGAAACCTTAAGAGTGCAAAACTTCCAGAAGTTAATAGTTTCTGACCTTTCTGAGATGAAAAAAAAAACAGATTAGTTCTATCAGCTGTTGGCACGCAGGCTGCAGGAGCAAACCTTGTGCCCAGTTTGCAAGCCCAGGGATCAAGCTGCTCCCTGAGGATGTTTGCTAAGGATCTAATGGGGAGAAATTTTTCTCCTCACTGGGGTGACAGCAGAGGGATCCTGCAGATGGTTCTGCTGTTGCCTCTGTGAGTTTTTGGCCTGGGAATCCAGCTTGCTTCCACCTCTTCTGTGGGATTCAGACCTGGTGAACAGGAGACCTTGCTAAGCTTGCTCTCAAAATCATCCACATTTTTCTTTTAGAAAATCATTTAGCAACAGAATTTAGGCCGTACAAGGCAGAGCTGAGGATGATACTGAAGATGATACTCAGCCAACTTGTTCTGTCTGTGTAATCAGGATTACATGAGACACTGGGATGGTTTAGTGCTCTTAAGCCTGCAGAAATGTCTCCAGGAATGATCCAGGTTGTTTTATAGCTACTGCATCATCAACCAACCTGTCAGCTAAGCTCCAGCTGGAAATGTGCACTGGGGTGAGAGCCTGACACCCTCTGAGAACATACAGTCCAAGAGAAAATTCTCATTTGCTGGAAAAATAGAACAGACATGATTTAGTAACCACTGAGCCAGAACTATAGAACAGAGAATCACAGGAGTAAAAATAAAAACATATAAAGTTATTTTTACTGTCACTTACTGCAATTTAACATTTCTTTGTGTTATCTATTGCAGTGAATGTTTGGACAGCGGATGCTTTTTCACTCTGCATGCTCTTAGAAGCAAAAATCTGCTTTTAGAGGAGATACTGAGCCGTAATCCTGGCTCTATACCTGATGTACGAATTCTGTAATAATTTCAATCCAGGTTTTAGGCAAAATAAGCACACAGCTCATGACAAGTTTACTCAGCTATCTGGTGTGATTACTGATGCAAGTCAGGTGATTTTGTGTGGTGTTACATGATTACCATTAATAGATTCTGTTCATCACTTGATGGCTGTTGCTCCTGCCATGAAATGTTTAAATGACTGCCCCAGCTTAGCACAGGCATTGCACCAGACAGCTTTTGGCAGAGTTGTTTTGACATAAAATATTGTTTCCTAATACAACTTCTCTAATTTCTTGACTCAATTTCCATCTCCTTCTGAGTTTCTGTTGTCTGTACCCCTGTGCCAGTGTTTCTTTTCCTATCTATACTAAAAACTTTGGAATGTGTGTTATTAACCACATCTGCAGTAGACTGTGAGGTCTCAAACATCTTCAACTCCTGTTTTGTCAAACAGTTCAGGTCAGAGAGACTCAAATGATTGTCCCGAGAGAGAGAGGCTGCTGAGAACTCCACTGTGGTATTAAATAGCCAAGGCCTTCCATGAGGAAGGAAGGTGGGAATGTTTGAACACAGGAGCAGTTCTACCCAGAGCCTGCACTTTATCAGACATGGAACAACCCAACAGGCTTCATCATTTCAGCTGTCCACAAAATTGTGCTTGATAAATTAAGAAATATTGGCTTGGGATTAAGACAGACAGAGAATTCTCGAGCTCTCAGCGATGAGAAAACCTTGGAAAGCCTGTGACAGCCTGGTTTGTTGTGTTTGCAGTTTGCCCCCCTGGGTTTTACGGCCACCACTGCAGCCAGCCGTGCCCCCAGTGCGTGCACAGCAATGGGCCCTGCCACCACGTGTCCGGACACTGCGACTGCCTGCCAGGATTCTCCGGCCCTCTCTGCAACCAAGGTACCCCCCCAGTGCCCCCTCCCTTCCTGGCACTCTGCTGACAGCCCCATCCTGTGGTTCCTTGCCTTTTCCCCTTGTTTCAGCAGTTTGCATCCCAAGACAATCTTTGCTTCAGAGGGAAAATGCAAACAGGTACTCGGTCACCCCCTTGTAAAGACGATGCGCTCCTGGTTTCATAAATAAACCAGGTCTGCCACCCTGGATTGAAATGGCTGTGGAATGAGACACCTGCTGTAAATACATCAGCAGCCAATGGCTTCATTTTTCTTGCTGCTCAGCCTGTCCTCAGCTGAGTGTTGATGGCACCTTCATGTGATCTTTGCAGCAGGACGGGGAGGTACCTGGAGAGGTAAAGGCCAGCTCAGGTGAACAATCCCAAACACCCAGTTGTGCACAAAACCCCATTTACACTGTGCAGGGCCTGGCTGGGAATAGCTAAACCCATGGACACAAGGGCAGGAGATGGGAAAGTTGGCAGTGAGGCAGAGAAATGAGTTCATTTTCACAGGTGAAGGGGAACTTCAGCTCCCCCAAACACCCATCACCTTTCCGTACCTTTGAAAGTTCCACATTTAACTCCTAAATTTTCATCCTAAAAATACCCACAAAATCACTCAGCCTCCTGCACTGGTGGTTGCTGCATGCTGCAGTGGATATTTTCTACACAGATATTTAAAAGAAGTGATTTGTAGTGGCCACTGCCCCCGTGAAGTCACCATCCCTGCCAAAATTGAATGACACTTTCGATGACCTGCTTTTCAGTAAGTTGGGATTGCAGGCAGCAGTTACCCAAAATCATTAAACATAGATTAAATATAACCATGGGATTTTTTTTCCTGTGCTGTATAGTCAACTAAAGATTACACCAATTAATTTATTAAAATGAACGTATTTCAGTGAATTTGTCCATTTTATGTGAAACGTTAGCCAGATTTCAAAGCATAAGCAGGTCTAATTATCCTCTTAAGAAAACTATTTTATTTTTGCTCAGATGTTCAGCACTTCTGGTTTTACTTTGAAATGTTGATCTATCCAGCAAATTAATCTTAAAATATTCATGTCCTAATTAAAATCAATTTGTGTTGCAGTTTGTCATAATGAGTTAACATGTAACTTTATTTTCTAGAAAGAGAAATGCTAATTAATTTTCCATTAGACAAACGTGAAATGAAGATTTCACTTTGGAATTTTCATCTCCTTGTGCCATTGGCAGCAGGAACATTCTTCCACCAGCAGTAGGTGCATGTCAGGAGCTGTGCAACCCCCAAAACTGCACAGGTTGACTCGCTTGTGCCAAGGATTCTGAGCTGCAAACAACTAAACAGCTGTTTTGTGAATATCTTTGACAATCACGGAGCAAGATGGGTTGATAATAACTTGTTATCACTGCTAGAACACACCTGACATCCCACAGGGACTTTGGGAGTCCCACTTCAGAGCTTTTCAAGCTCATTAACATCCCAATCTGTGTTGTACAGTCAGCTTGCTGCTGAAGAAAGCAGCGTTAGGCCTTGTTTTACAGCTCTCTAAAAATGATTGAGACATTTAAAAGGTGCTTGGGTTTGGATCTCACATCTTCACAAGAGACGTCAGTCCACGAGCAGGTTGTTTAAATTCGGGAGAAGAAGGATTTTGTCATCCCCCTGTGCTGACATTCCAGAGGGCATCATCCCCTTTCCCAGAGACAAGAGGAGCTCCTGTGGACGGAAATCCCCTGCCAGCTCTGCCTGTGTGCACCAAAGCACCAAAGTGGGACCTGGGCCCTTTGCAGGAGCTCTCTTTGGATCACAGACCTTGCCCTGATCCATCAGCATTCCATGGTGCAGAACAAATCAGCTCCTCCTCTGAGGAACTCCTTTGGGAATTACACTTTTTGTACACACAAACCCCAGCCTTCATGGAGGTGGTGTTGCCATCTCCATCTCAAAGGTGCCATAAACAGTGCCTGGAGCTGGAAGGGAGTAATGGTGTGGCCTTTGCAAGAGCCTGGGCTGACAGATCAGATCAGGTTTTGCTGCCTGTGATAGGAGGGCTCTGCTTTCCTTCTCCCTTTGTGTATTCTCTCCATCGTGGCTGTGCATTGTGTCAAGTTTTATCTCTTTTCACTTAGGAACTGTTCTGTTTAGCAGACAGTGTGAAAGCCAAACCCAACTTTATCCACTCCTACAGATAAGTCCATAGTCTATAGAAACACAAGCAGAAAACAATATTCTGCTGTAGTAAGAGCAGAGGATGGCATATTATATAAAAGCCAATGAATCACAGCTCAGGATTTCAATCTGTGGCTGATTCACAGTCAGGATAGATTGAGGTCACCTGCAGAGACTACTTTTGAGAAAGTGAGAGAGGCTGAAGTGGTAAAACAGCTGCATAATTCAGGGAAGTGCCTTAATCACTTTTTTGACATCGCTATTATTTACCAGGATACAAGTCCAGTTCCATTTGTTACACTCTTTGCAAAGATGGACTGTATGTTTTATCTTGTTTTGAAAATACATCTGTTTTTGTCAGGGAACACAGCCAATAAGAGCCCAGAAATGAAACATTTCATTCGTTACTGAGCAGAGCTTTCCATCAACTTTAACGTTAAAGATTTCCAATAATTTGGTGGGAGGTTGAAGATCTACATGTCTATTAGTTTCCTGTCACTGTGCTTAGGATGTGAGGAGATGACTCTCTAAAAAATTTAGTTTCTTTTCTAAGAAAAGAAACTAAGAAACCAACTTCACTGAGGTGAGCACACAGGGAGAAGTGCTGGTTTTGTTGGGATGCAGCACACTTGTTAATAGCTCTCAGACAAACAGATACATTACATACATAAATAAATATATATATA